>JBAMJV010000743.1:0-27500 GCA_037951105.1 Echinarachnius parma | reverse complement strand
GCCAGAGAGCTAAATGAACTGCAATATACTATGTCTTCAAGAGACTCAGATCTAGTATTCTGAAACAAACTGCTCCCACCAGTTGCAAGTTTGTAGCTGAGCCGATTCCAAGATCCCGACACCGACCCATCGGCATTCAACTTACTGCAATAGTCATACAGAACAAGACCCCGTTCGAGCGCATGTTCAACTATGCTAAGGCATACTGGCCTGCTTTCACCGAAAACCTTGATCGTGCTCTAACAAATCTCACAGCAGACCCAAAGAACTATGAATTCTTCGTAGACATCATCAAGAAGGTGTCGTAGAGTCATAGGGTTGTAGAGTCATAGACATATCCTAATATGCTGTCGCACGACATATATCCCAGGCATCGACGAAGTACACCAGAGCCTATGACACAGATCAGCAAACCAGCTGTTAAAGAACGAAAAGGCCCTCAAAACACTCGAAACTTCATCTATGTAGATGACACCTGCCTTACTGCACAGCATAAAACCTTTAAAGCTGTTGAACTCCATCTCAACACAGCGCTCGCAAACCTTTCTGAATACTACATAGCAAACTACCTGTGGGCAAACCAATCCAAGGCGCATATGTGTGTCTTCCACCTCAAGAAGAGGGAAACAAAGAGAGAACTGAAGCTGGAATGGAACAATGTGTAGCTCAACCACTCCAGAGCATCCAGTGTACTTATGTGTAAAACTCGATCGTACCTTATCCTTATCGGGAAGCTAACAACTTCACACTATGGTGCTGACCCCAAGTCCGTATAAACTGCAGCTGTACAAAGCTGGCACAGCACTCTGCTTATCATCCGCAGAATATGCTTACCCGGTATTGTTCAGATCAGCACATGTGAAGAAGCTTGACACCAAGCCCCTACTCATCAAAGGACTAAACCTGCAGTGGCCATGAGTGGCAATGCCTGAACCGAATGCGGAATAGAACGGGGCGGTGTAAGGCGAACATTACAAGATGGTGCTATGCCCATGAAGAAGATACTCTCTGTGACTGCTGAGAGACACAGATGATGGAGCGGGTTGCACAAATGAAGACCTGGCCATTGTAAATGAGACGGTGATTGCAGCCATCGAGTTATGGAATAACTTAATCTTGGAACATAGCCGCCATCTTGGATTTTTCAGTTCCTATGCAACAGGATAGATCTGTATTTAGCATAGTTCGTTTTTGCATGCTATAAATAATTTGGATTCGACTCTAAAATAATCGAAAATGACCAACTATTTCTATTTTTATGACAAAAAGTAGTTTTTTGGCGGCCATCTTGGAAAATGGCCGCCATTATGGATTGTTCAGTTCCTATGCAACAGGATAGATCTGTATTTAGCATCTTTTTTCTTTGCATACTATAAAACATTGCAATAGACTCTGAAATCATTAAAAACGACCAACTATTTATATTTTTGGACAAAAAGTAGCTTTTTGGCGGCCATCTTGGAAAATGGCTGCCATGTTAGATTTTTCAGTTCCTATGCAATAGGATAGATCTGTATTTAGCATAATTTGTCTTTGCATACTATAAAACATTGGAATAGACTCTTAAATCATTAAAAACGACCAACTATTTATATTTTTTGACAAAAAGTAGCTTTTTGGCGGCCATCTTGGAAAATGGCCGCCATGTTGGATTTTTCAGTTCCTATGCAACAGGGTAGATCTGTATTTAGCATGTTTTGTCTTTGCATACTGTAAAACATTGGAATAGACTCTTAAATCATTAAAAACGACCAACTATTTATATTTTTTACAAAAAGTAGCTTTTTGGCGGCCATCTTGGAAAATGGCTGCCATGTTGGATTTTTCAGTACCTGTGCTACAGGATAGATCTGGATTTATAGACTTTATTTATAGATTTATCATATTTGGCTTCTGCATACTATAAATAATTGGAATCCCATCTAAAAATATTGAAAATTAACAACTATTTTAATTTGTATGACAAAAAATAGCTTTTTGGCGGCCATCTTGGAAATGGCCGCCATGTTGGATTTTTGCGTGGCTCAATGTTGTTTCCAGAAAAGTGAACCACAGGAAACGTACATGCCAATGTGGGTGCTTGTATGACTATTTGAACGATTGTTACACCTATTTGCTCCACTAATCGAGCCACGAAGACGCTTGAATGGTGAAACCCTTTTCAATGCTCGATTAGTCAGAAGCTATTTAAACTTGGCCAATCCCAAGGATATTTAAATCAACTTTTCTAAAGAAAGGCGCGGGATCACGCGAAGTGATGCAGCTTTTTTGTATAAATTATAGATTCAAACATATAGGAAACTGACTAGAAATATTTAAATGATTGAAAATGAGCAAAGAAAAATAGAGTTCGCCGGGAATCGGACCCGAGACCTCCGGATTGCTAGACCGGTGCTCAAACAATCGAGCCACGAAGACTCTTGAATGGCGGGTGTTCCCATGAAACCCTTTTCAATGCTCGATTAGTCAGAAGCTATCTAAACCGGGCATTGGCATTCCAAGGATAATTAAATTAACTTTTCTAGAGAAAGGCGAGGGATCACGCGAAGTGATGCAGCTTTTTTTATTAATCAAATTCAAACATAAAGAAAACTGACTAGAACTTACTTTTTCTTTGCTCATTTTCAATCATTTAAATATTTCTACACAGTGATCCCGCGCCTTTCTCTAGAAAAGTTGATTTAATTGTCCTGGGGATTGGCCCGGTTTAAATAGCTTCTGAGTAATCGAGCATTAAAAAGGGTTTCATGGGAACGCCCGCCATTCAAGAGTCTTTGTGGCTCGATGGTTTGAGCACCGGTCTAGCAATCCGGAGGTCTCTAGTTTGATTCCCGGCGAAGCCTATTTTTCTTTGCTCATTTTCAATCAAAATCATTCTTGCAAGAATTCAAAGACAGCTAGATAACGATCAGCCAAGAGAACAGGTGGGCTTCCGAACAGGATTCAGAACATCAGATCATCTACACACCTTAAGTCAGATCATTGAAAATGCAATGTAATATCGTTTCAACATCTATCTAGGATTCGTCAATTACGAGAAAGCATTTGATAGTTTAGATCACCAAACACTATTAGATGATTTGGAGAAACAGATAACCGATGAGAAATACATACGCCTCATCAAAGCTATCTACAAAGACCCTAGCGCCAAAGTTCATCAGGGCCTGTATTCCATAAACACATATAAGCAAGAAATCTTAGTATTTTTGCTTATTATAAGCACAAATGCTTAGATCTAAGCATTTTTGCTTAAATCCCCCCGTAATCAAATTTGCTTACTTTTTAGAAGCACTTTTCGGTAAGCAAATTTGCTAAGATTTTGTGCTTATTATAAACAAAATTGCTTAAGCAAATTTGCTTAAACGAGCTTTGGTAGTTCATAAACATATCAGCGTAAAATGTTTGTCTTAAATGTAAGCCACCGAATAGGTGGCATAAATATAAGAACAAAAATCTTATATGTTTGTACTCTTGAAGCTTGGGTATGTATTTTACTGTAAGCTCGAGGCTTGGCTGTGTTGCACGTACACGTGAAGATAATCTGATAATGCATAATATTGATATCATTCGCACACCGTCTGATTTTAAGATAGACCTAATTAGTAATTAATTATTTGAAGTATGCTTACGAATTACAAGGGACGCCTCAAACAAAATGTAAGTCATCCTTGAACTAATAATGTTGCAAACTAGAGCTGAACCTAACACAACAAGTAAGTCGTAAGTAATTAACAGCCCGGTAATAACCAAAAAAAGTACTGCAGCTATCCCGTGACCATGTACTTCTAGGCGAGCACCGCCGCGCCAGGCCCGCTGCGCTGGCGGTCGGGATGGCTAGCTAGGCCTGAGCAAGCCGGCGGCATTTATTTTTTCCGTGATGCATACGCGTCAACTCGGCTAAAAGCGCGCTGTTAAGCCAAGACTAGCGCCGCTGCTGTAATGTACTATAATCAAAGACTATAGAATTACAAGACAGATCACTGGCGGTCGCGCAGCGATGTCCCTTCAGGCAAAATGAAGATTCAAATCGAGCGTAAGAGAAATCTCAGTACACCCAGAGGCATACCTGTTCTTGTCATGTGTAAAATACTCTGTATGTTACACATGACACCACACACGGCGTGGTGCCTTTGTTCTATCCCGGTAGCGTCCGGTCGTAACCATTAACAACTCATTGTCAACTGGGTCAAAGTGAATTCGCCAACACCCCTCGCACAATCAATTGCCCCGCCGAGCGAAAAAATAACGCACTACGTCAACGTGATTCTGTATGCCACACACAAACGGTATAGGTGGTGGGGCTAGGGCCCAGAGGTTTGGGCACAGTACTGAATCTTGTTCATTTTAATTAATGAAAAACATTACAAAATTATAGTCGATAGCTTTTTTTGAACAAATGTTCCCTTCGTTAGTATTGATTTAAACAAAAATAAGGATCAGAACGTAAGAAGGTGTATTGAACCTTCGCGCACGAAAATTTCGAACTTTTTTAAAGTGTCGTAGGATCAACAAAATTACGGTAATCTCAATGAAACAAGCATTAAAATGCTCCCTCTATTCTGAGGATTCGATGTATCTAAAACATTTTCGATTTGAACTCACAATTCATGTGATATTGGCCCGATTCCGTAATCATGTCATATCAACAAGAAATTCTTCACCGAGTACGGTAGTCTTGAAACTTCGCGCTCCATACACTGCCATTGACTTAACACGCATTCCCGTGTAGCAAACTTTAGCACGCATTTCAATGGGAGTGTGAATATGCAACATTTTGCGCGTATAAGCATCTTGGCACGCGCAGCGTTGTCAAGCTTTCTACGGAGATTGCGCGATCCGAAAGTAAATTTGAAAGGAAGGTCGAATAAAGGAGCATTTTGCGCAGCATTTCGATGCCAACACGTCTGTTCTACTGGAAGGATTTCGATTTAATTTGATGATTTTCCCTTTCCATAGTTGTGATATACGAAAAAACACACAAAAAGTTACTTTTTTCTCAAGAAATATCGATCTCTGTTTGCTAATTTTTGGGTTGATAAGTAAGTAATGTGTGCTCTTTCATTTGGCGTCCGATATTTCCGTCGCCGTGTCCGTGCTCGTATTTTTGCTTATCGCTGCTATGATGCGCGAAGTTTCAATACACACGAAGTTTGGAGACTTGTCTATACTTAGCCTACTTTAACTTGGCAAATTCAGGCTAGTATGAAGATTGAACATCAGCTTATCTCCAAACACATTGTTTGACTAATTTAATTTAGTTTTTGTTTAGTTAAAAATATTTAAAAATTATAGTCGACAGCGTTTTTACGTTTGAAATTATAGCTGTGAGAAATATATTTTTGAAAATTTAAAGATCTTACCATACCGTGTAGAGAAAAAATGGCAATGGCTACCCGCGTATTTTAATGTTAACGCGCGCTCAGTCCGCGCTTTATTTAATTCTTTATTATTGTACGCAAAACTAATTTCACGCGCGATATGCAAATTTGGGTTCATCAAACTTGATCACGTCTTCTTGAAATTATTTTTAGTCAGGCGAAGTAAACATTGTTATTGTGACGTCATAATGAATAGCCTGCATATCATAATGCATCAAACTGCGACCCCGCGTTATCGATCTAGCTACAAGTCCAAGGGGGGGGGGGGGGGGGGGGGGGGGAAGGCCAAGGGTGACCATTTATTAGGCGCAAACACTGGAAAAAGAATGCAGTTGGATCTATAAAAAAAAATCCAACTGTATGGGCAACAGTGTATACTGCGTAGTAATATAAATTACAATATACAGATTTATATCAAGTTTAAATCAAGTACATCCATCCAAAAAGTGGACGTGATGATGAAAACCAGCATGTTCAGTGACTAATCTAGCCCTAAAGAGGACAGGCTCAGATCTCATTGCACTGTTTACCCGGCAGAGGCTTGCCCAAGGGGAAGTCAAACCGGAATGGTTCTAATAAGATTCGCAGGCCTTACCCTAACCCGAACAAGCCATGCTGTCTTCACTACCCAAACCCAAAGTAGTGGAAGTAATCACATTAGAAACGGTCCTAGCGAACCAGTACTTAGAATGATTGCCATTATTATCATTATCTATCTCATTTTAATCAGGGCACGGTTTTACCCAGAGAAACATGGAACATGACGTTTTAGTTTCACGAATTCCACTTTCGTTATAAATAGATTTGTGATTGAAGTGGTGGGATTTGAAATGCTTTAGTGGATAATCTGTACGTGTACCATTTTCAATATGTCAACAGATTTACTAGATTTCTTCAATTATTCTTCTTCAGAATTATTTCGCGAATATCCGGCCATCACATCGGGCACCAATACTTGACGATGATCTCTGCTCCATTGCAAGTCCGAGATTTATCCCAGGCCTGGATGGCATCGGAATAGAGCCGACATATTTACTCAAGGACGAGGTAATGATCATTGTAATTAGTAAATGGAGTAGTAGTAGCAGTAGTAGTAGAAGTAGTGGTAGTAGTAGTATAAATAGTAGTAGTAGGATAATACACTGTTGGTCATAAAGTTGGATTTTTTTTTTTAGATCCAACTTAATTATTTTTCCTAATTTTTGCGCCTAATGAGTCATTTTAGACTAAATATAATGATTGTATAACGTGTCCAAACTACCAATGTACAATAAATGGTTGCATAAATTTGCATTAATTAAATTAGCCTTTTGTGTTTAGCTTTGAAAGGCAGGACCTTTGATGATAGGTTCCTTTCTCTCTCCAAAGCGTTTGTCCAACAAGTCATCGTTATGGGTAATTTGGCTATACAATTTTCAACCAAAATTGCCACATAGGCTCTCTTGGCCATACTCCGTCCAACACCATTGGCTACATGTCAGACGATGCTTGTGCTCCTCCAGGAAAGGTGTGTCAACAAGCAATGTCCACTATTTCGTTGGAACATCGCAGGTTACGGTCTGTAAACTCCTCAGACATCATCGAGAGGAGGGTCAATTGAAGCCACGGGAATCTTTAGGATGTCTACGATTGACGTTGCCATGGTAACGTGCAACTTTCGGGGCTCCAAACTTCCAGTTTGGGATAGCCGAGATTTGTACCGTCAAAATGATACCACAAATTATTGGCCACAGAGGGGTGCACCCAACTCCATTTTTAAGCGACTGGCTCATTGACTACATTTTCGGATGACGTTCGCACCGTACTATGTGCCGCGCGCTAAAACCCATGTTGTCGCGTTGAGGCCCATATAGTACCAGTGTTATATTGTAATATGTTTATCCATTTTAAAGGGGGAGTACAGTTTTGGTTAGGCTGAGCATTAGTAATCAAGCCTGCACAATAACATTACAAACTAAAATCATAACTCCACCATGCTTGAAAGGGTACCACCACCCAAAAATAATATTCTTATAAATGAAAGGTAACACCTTTAGTAGTCCAGAAAAAAATATATTATTGGAAAACGCATCACCATTCTAAAGCATGCGTTCTTGGGTCTGAATTACGAAGACTAAGTTGTCCAGAGCGAACGAATCGTCCGGGATTCTATTGTCTCCAAACGTGCGCGTGAATAGCATTGGCGCACTCGCAAATATTTGGCCCGTACGGAACCAGGAAATAGCAGTGGTTCCGTAAGTGGTGGAAATTAATTGCTTTGTTAATGAATTAAACAACCCGTTGCAAAATGTTGGGTATCTATTTGATATCACAAAGCGGTACCAAATTATATAATGATGTGCTCTTCTTTGCCTGGTGGTCCCCTATAAAGGTATAGCAATTCACAAAAACAAATAAGTAAAAGCCAGGTATCATTCAAAAAGAGCCATTAACACACAAGAGGGCGCTCTCTAAAAAAGCAATCGTTTTAACAATGTTTCTATGCATGTGATGTTTTGTTGACTTTTAACTTACTTTGTGTGTCTTATGCCGTTCGCTCCAACGGTGTGTTGAGTGGTGGCATCCGCTTCATGAATCCCTGCCAGTTGCGCCGGTCTCTTGCCAAGTAAATTTATGTTGGCGCAGTCTGCTCTCAGGCAGACCGTCCATCTCTTTGGGGGTCTTCCCCTTGGTCTGTTCCCGTAAATCTTACTTCCATTGTGAGCTGGTGAAAACGCGATGGTTTCATTCGCTGGACATGTCCGAAATAGCTGAGTCTTTTCTGGGAGATTCGGTCAATTACAGTTTGGTGAGCGTTGAGCTGTGTTCTAATTGATGTGTTTTTTCTGAGACATGCCATCTCAAATGTTCAATGTTCAATGTTCATTTTATTTCATTTTCAACAAGAAGGTACATATATTTACAATGAATAAGTCACAACAACATTTGTGAAAGTATAAACATTACATTATAAACATTGGCAATCAAAATGTATGTTGATATAATTATTAATTAAAATACAATGAATTAAGATACAACGAAATTTTTACATTTTTAAATAAGTACAATCAAATTTTTACATTTAGAAATAATCATGTTATAAAAGCGGAATCAGAAAGTAAACGAATGTTGCTGTATGTTTAAATTTCAAGTGAAAATGGAGGGATCCACTAAATAGCATGGCTTGTAGAATGTGGAATCCCTCAAAAATTAATGTTTTACAAAATAATGAAGGTATCAAATACGAAGAAAAAAAATACGAAAAATCAAATACACACAAATTATGAATAATAATTTTAAAAAAACAAAAAAACAAACAAACCCAAAACAAACAAGATAGCGAATATACAGTGTAGTATTACAAAAAATGTAATTATTACAAAACTGTTTGATAAGGATTCCAAATAGTGTTGTGCCTACGGAGACTACTGAAGAAAACATGTATGGAAAAAGAAGACGCAGTGTGGAAGCATACTTGGACAAGATGATGCTGAACAAAATATAACGAAAATATAGAAAATATAGAAAGTATATAGAAATGGAATGAGAAGATTATGGACTTGCAAGACTAAAAGAAAATGTAAAAAATAAAATAAAAACAAAAACTTCATACAAATTAAGAGAATAAGAAATTAAGAGAATAAGAAATATTACTTCATTAAAATAGTGGCGCAATTTTCAGGATAAGCAACAATAATGATGAATGGTTCTTAACGATGACCCTTTTTCATTACCAAAAATGTCGTTAACTAGTATCATAACGTTGTAATAAATATAGTTTAAGTTTTCTTTTGAAAGAATTAAGTGAAGGTACATTTTTCATACCTATATCAAGAGTGTTCCAAAATTTAGGACCATCATAAATAAACGTATTCTGAGCTAATCAAGTTCTTAAAGGGGTAAATGAAATTCATTTGACTGTCTAGTTGAGTAATTATGAACCGATTGATTTAAAAAAAACATAAAATCAAAAGCTGAAGGTAATGAATTATTATCATATTTATACATAAATTGACCTAATTGGTATAAATACAAGTCATTGATTTTTAATAATTTATTATTTAAAATAATTATAAAATAAAGGGTCTGTGTGGGAGCGTGCAGTGGAATCACAAATAATACGAATAATCCTTTTTTGTAACAATAATAGCCTATCTAAAAACGATTGATGCGTGTTCCCCCACGCAAGAAGGCCATAGTTTAAGTACGGCAATATTAAAGATGAGTATAACATAAACAAAGAATACATTGGGAGACAAGTTTTTAACCGTTTTATAACTCCAATATTACGCGAAATAGTTTTACAAGTGCTATCAATGTGACATTTACATGAAAGTTTATTATCAACAATTACTCCCAAAAATTTAAAAGAAGGCACATTTTCCAATATATTATTATCAAAAACAATATTTGAGGGCAAAGAATCTATTGATTTACTAAAAGCATAAATTTAGTTTTCTGAAAATTTAAAGATAATTTATTAGCTCTTATCCACTGGGAAATCTTAAATAACTCAGTATTAATCGTTTCTACTAGAATATGTGGATTTCTGTGAGAAAAAAATAAATTAGTGTCATCAGCAAATAGTATGAATGACAATACATCGGATGATTTACAAAAATCATTTATACAAGTAATAAATCAAAGTGGACCCAATAAGCTTCCTTGAGGAACGCCGCAAGTGACATAACGCAATTCGGAATTAACATCATTTAAAGAAACATACTGCTTTCTATTAGATAGATAGCTCCGGAACCACTCCAAGGCCTTCCCACGTACGCCATAATGAGAAAGTTTATAGAGTAAAATATTGTGGTTAATCGTGTCGAAGGCCTTGGAGAAGTCAAGGAAAATTCATACTATGTGTAATAATTTATCAATAGCATGTGCCACCTTGTCTACAAAAGACAATAAAGCATGAATTGTGCTATGTTTTTCCCTAAATCCAAATTGAAAGTTAGAAAAAATAGCATTATTCTTAAAAAAAGAAATAGTACGAGTATATATAATTTTGTCTAAAACTTTAGAAAGTGTGGACAACAAAGAGATTGGACGATAATTGCAAACATCTAGTTTGTCTCATTTATTAAAGAGGGGGACGACCTTAGCAATTTTCATAATATCCGGGACTTGACCATTCAATAAAGATAAATTAAAAAATATGAACGAGAGGATCAACTATAGAAACAATAATACCTTTTAATAAAAAATTATTTACACCATCGTAGCCTGAACTTTTCTTATTATCTAAATTTCTCTATATCCAAAATCTCATTTTCATGGATAGGTACAAAACAAATGGCTTGGTACGAACAGTCACGTTCACGTCACGTTCACTTCACGTTCAGGTTCTGTACCTTTTGTGAAACAGGTCACCCAAATCTACGAACAGTCACGTTCACGTCACGTTCAGGTTCTGTACCTTTTGTGAAACAGGTCACCCAAATCTACGAAGTGTAGGGTAACGTGACCCAACAATTTGTTGACCTGCTATATGCAATCTACGAAAGCTCACGTAAATTGCCGCTGGCGTTTTAAAAAATAACGTAAATTGTCATTGAGAAGAGACTAATAGCAAAATAGCTGGTTCAGGGCGAAGATGTCGTATAGATTATGTGAAATGAATGAAACAAAATGTACCATGCATAGGCGTACCCATGGGGGCGGGTAGGGGGGGGGGGGGGGTTGTACCCCAAAAATACTGTTTTGGCTGTTTTTAATTCACTCCAAATATCTACAGCTAACCCCCCCCCCCCCCCCCCCCCCCCCCCCCCCCCGCTCAAAGAAACTTGGCTGACGAAATAACCCCCTCCCCTTTCCCTTTGAAAAACAAACAAACATGTGTGCGGCCACTGCATGCTACCATTACTCAGTGTACTAATGATGCAGCTAATGCTAGTGAAATTAATATAATGGAATGTACCAATATATAATGTACAATAAAATGTAAAATTATATACTAAAGTATCGTGTATGGTGTAAGGAAAAGCGCATACACTTATCAAAGGATGATAATGACACAGCTAGACAAATGCATGCACACCCAGACACAATGTAGCTCGTTATACCCTTCCATACACGCAAATTATAAGTACAAAACAAACAGTACAAACATGTATAAAACAACAACAAATGAAAGTCCCCCCTTTATAAAAATAGCGAAATAATTTTAACGAATAGGTTTGAGCAAAATAACTTTCTACACGTATTGATTACGAGTAAATTGCAGGCTAGGCGCCGGATATTTTCGATGATATAAAGTGAGAATGTGAGTTTAGTTTGGTATATCATTATACTTTTCCAGCTGTTACGAGGACATGCCATATGCCCAAGCCCAAGGCTCGACACGGCTATGGCCCAAAGCCTGGCAGGACTTCGTAATCAAGGCTATTATATGCACTAGATATCTGCCTTATCATTATTGACGGCAGCCAGTGAATTCCAGAATGCAGTGGCAGTGCTAGCTTGCATGCTATTATGGCCGGTCTAGGCCTAGGTAGGCCGGCTATGCAGTGGCAATCTTTGCACATGGCTCATGCAGCCATAGCCGTGTCGAGCCTTGGGCTTGGGCATATGGCAAGTCCTCGTAACAGCTAGAAAAGAATAATGATATACCAAACTATACTCACATTCTCACTTTGTATCATCGTCATCGAAAATATCCGGCGCCTATAGCCTGCAATTTACTCGATCGCCGCGTCGTCAAACTGTGCCTCGGCCTCGCTCTCGAATCTCATCGATATCGTCGCGACGCATCAGATCACTTACATACAATTTTGTGTGCGCTGCGACAAATCCTTAAACACGCAATCCCCATAGGAATTCCATCGCACAAAAAGGGACAAGTTGTGTCGTCGAGAATATTCTGGATGACGTCATTACTAGTCTTAGTAACAAGCGCTTTCACTTTTACAAATAATGATTAAACACTCACGTCATGTTTTGGTAGACGTGACGATTCGAGTTTTACCGGCATGGAAAACGACAAATTGTTGGTTCACTTTACCGTGACTGTTCGTAGATTTGGGTGACCTGTTTCACAAAAGGTACAGAACCGTGAACGTGACGTGAACGTGACGCGAACGTGACTGTTCGTACCAAGCCAAACAAATCGTATCAGGATTGGGAGTACTTAAAAAATGTTTATCTGAAGCGGGAATATTTTGAGCAACGTTAATAGCAACGTTAATAGCATGCTTTCATCTTTCTTGATATTGATATAACAAGGACTTTATACATTTTTGTTTTTGTAGATTTTCTAATGTGTGCGGACTTCCATTATGTTGTTCAGTCTTTGGACTGCGCCTATAGCCTTCCCAATTATGTGTTTTACCTCCTCAGTGTTGGAACCGGTCTCGTGGATTATTCCACCAAGGTAGGTGGACTTATCCACTTGCTGTTAATGTTTGCCATCAATGAGGATAGTAATGTTACTTTTCTCCGCCCTGCTGATATTCGGAACTTCTGTTTTTATCGATATTAATCTTTATTCCCAGGGGCGTAGACAACGTGGGGGAAGAGGGGGATGCACCCCCCCCCCCCCCCCCCCACCCCCAACTCACAAGGTGGGGGGATGACGTGTACAATCATCCCCCCCAGGTTTTAGGAAAATACATTTTTTTTTTTGTGTGTGTTTGAATAGTGTAGGTGCGTGTGTTTGTGTGTGTGAGTGGTATACACAGTATGAGCTAAGACTTGTTGATTCTAACATTAAAAAAACATTTAAAAAATGTATACATCCAAGTTTTCGCTGCGCGCTTCGCGCGCCAATAGATTATCTCAGTTTGTTATGTAACTTGTGTATGATCTGGGGTGAGTACTTTATCTCTATACCGGGCATGTAGTTCCCGTGTGCCTACATTGGCTTTGCTTTGGCTGCTTATTTGACGTGCACCAAATTTATAAGCCAGGACCAGCCCAGTCAGCCCAGCTAGCCAAGTCCAAGCCAGGACCAGGGGAGGTTATCCCCCTCCCAAAACCTCCCCATATGGCTCTGCACCAGCCCTCGGTCGCTTCGCTCCATCGGCACTCATTCGTGGCTGTAGGCTATGTTGTTGGATAATAGATAATGTGGCATATGGTTTATGTTGGACCTGTGTATGAAAATAAATATAATGTAATATGTGTGTGTGTAGGGGTACATATTTATTAGTGTGTCAATTATTTGTTTTCTTCGTGAAAAATATATTGAACATTTCTGGTCGATCAAGTCATATCATGCTTACACAGATGCTCCCGAATTTCCTATCTAGGTATGCACCAGATTGCACAATGTCAAGTCCAAAAAAGCAAAAGCTCCCTACCGTGGGAGGGGGACACCCCCTCCCACACCCTCCCCCAACTCATAACACGCTTTCCTAGATACAGTCAATCTTACTCCCGAATTTCATATCTAGGTTTCACCAGATTGCACAGTTTCAAGTCCAAAAATGCAAAAGCTCCTTACCGTGGGAGGGGGGACACCCCCCTCCCACACCCTCCCCAAAATCATAACACGCTTTCCTAGATTTCCTATCTAGGTATGCACCAGATTGCACAATTTCAAGTCAAAAAATGCAAAAGCTCCCTACGGTGGGAGGGGTGACACCCCATCCCACACCCTCCCCCCACTCGGTCGCTTCGCTCCCTCGCATTATCTCACTCTCACCCGGCTCAAAGTTGGTAACCCTGTGAGTGTGGTTGGGCATGAGCCCCTGCACACAAAAAAAATCGTGAGCCCCCTTAGGTCTTTGCCCAATTTTGCCCCAATTCCCTCGGTCTCGAAACATTTTGGCACGTGGTCTCGACCGGGGGAAATGTTCATCCCCCCCCCCCCCCCGAGGTGTAAGAACCTGTCTACGCCACTGTTTATGCCAAATATGGAACTGCTACGGTGGACCTTTTTGACGAGGGTCTGGAGATCTTCTTTGCTTTCAGCAATCAGTGCGATATCATCTGCAAATCTTAGGTTTTTGATGATTTTTCCGTTGACAGATTGATGCGCACTCCAAAGTTGGTGTCCTCAACGGCATATCTCATTACCAGTTGTAGTAAGATATTGAAGAGCTGGGGTGAGATAATACATTATTGCCGTACTGTTCTTGTTCTAAACTAGTCAGTGAGCTCTCCATTAATTCTGACTGCAAGATTCCTCGTATAGAGCTTTCAGGAGGTTGATAATCTTTCCAGAGAATCCAAAACAACGAAGCTCCTTCGAAATACCTTTCTGCCATACTGAGTCAAATGCTTTCTCAAAGTCGATGTAGCAGCAGTACAAACGTTTCTTCTTTTCTGTGCAAAGAGTATTTTTCTGTGATTTGTCTAAGTGAGAATAGCTGGTCAAGCGTTGATCTTCCAGGTCTAAAAACCTGTTTGCGCTTCTGACATGATTTCTTCTGATCTTTTGAGGATTCTTCTCTGGACGATGAGGGTCATTACTTTTCCAGGATGGCTGAGCAGGCTGTCTTTTTTCTTGTAGATGGGCGTGATGATGGCTTTCCCCAAGTCATCAGGGAAGACTTCAGTGCTCCATATTTTTTTTCTCGCAAAGACGGCGCAGAATGCCGATGCCCGTCTCTCCAGATGCTTTTATTTCTTCTGCGGTAATACAGTCAAAACCAGGAGACTTTCATTCTGCCATCTTGTTAACTGCCTCTTATACTTCCTCTCTCACGATTCCCGGTTCAGGGAAGCTGTTTGGCGATCGGGTGATTATCTTGCCTATGTCTTCGCGTACAGGATTGTTCTTGTTCTAGACTTATTCCGTCTGGATTTGACTTCTTCAAGTTCAGTTAGGACGGTTCAATCTTTGCTTTTGATGGACTGCATTCTGGTGGTTGATTTCATTGTGATAGTCTTGATTGCAGCATATACTTCTTTGGATTTTCCGGCGTGGTGAGCTTGCTCCACTTTATTGTTCAAGTTCAAGTTCAGTTTATTTTCTCAATATAAAAGCAACAATATAAAATACATACAAATTATAACAATATAAAAGTAAATTTCATTTTAAAGTTTAAAAATGCAGATTGCATGTACAAGTTAAAAGTAATTATTTATTGAGGGGTAACAAACCAAAAAGGTATCAAGACCTTATCGTGTGGTTGACCCATATATTTAAAACAAACATTGTACATAAAATTAAAACTAATATAAATATAATGAAAGTCATAGTTCAAATTCTAAATTATCCAAAAACAGTACAATATAACAAAACACCTAACAAACAGACAAAGGAAAACAACAACAACAACAACAACAGCAACTACTACAAAAAAAACTACTTACTAGGTCTAAGGGTTGACATTTAGTTACTCGCAAGTGTATGTATTGATTAGATATTGTTTATATTTCATTTTAAAAACATTTACAGATTTTGATTCACGAATATCATCCGATAGAGCGTTCCAAAGTAGAGGTCCTTGAAAAAGAAGGGATTTGTGCGATAAATATGTTCTTACTTTGGGTAAATGAAATTTCTTGGCATTTCTTGTGACATATGAATGTATAGTCAATTTGAGAGTGAAATAATTTAAAATGCACGAGGGTAAAATCTTATTATAGCATAAAAACATAAACAATCCAAGTTGGTATTTATATATCATAAAAGGTTAAAAGCTTAAGAGAATAACATATTGGCATTGTATGTGCTAAAAATAAGTCATGATTTACAATTCTCATTGCACGTTTCTGTAATTTCAACAATCTACTCAAATATACATCAGCTGCATTTCCCCAAGCAATGTTTGCATAGTTCAAATATGGTACCACAAGTGTATTATAAATCCTTTTCAATGTGTGTATAGGTAGCATATGGAGCTTATACATAACGCCAATACCTTTGGATATTTTATTACAAATAACATTGATATGATTTGTCCATGTCAATTTATTATCAATAATTATTCCCAAGAACTTTAAAGAAGATTCACAAACAATTTGACAACCTGCTAATTTAATAGAAATATGCGTATTATTTAAACATTTATTAGTAAAAATCATATAATTGGTTTTACTAATATTAACGGATAATTTATTGCACTTCAACCAATTAGTTATTTTGTCTATTTCTTCTTTAAAAAGTATTTCTAAAATGCCAATATAATTATGAGTCATATATACACTTACAATATACTTAAGTAATGAGGATGTATTGCACAAAATATTTATATTAATAAGAAATAAAAGAGGTCCAAGGATGGATCGATTGGGGCACTCCACAATTAAAAGTCCTCGTTTCAGATTCATCACCATCAATTACTACATATTGCGTACGATCTAATAAATAACTCTTACAAAGATCATATGTCACTCCTCGAAATCCATACTTATTCAATGTATACAATACAATATTATGATCGAGCGTATCGAAGGCTTTACTTAAATCCAAAAACAATCCAATTAAAATTTGTTCATCATCTATTGCACTTGACAGTATACAAACTGTCCCAGATAAAACGAAACCGTTTTTCATGGCAGAAATGTTTTGTCATAATGAATAATTTCCTTGATTATATATATATGTCTGGAAAGCTCTGTGTCTCTTCTTTCATTTGATGTACAACTTATGGCACATACTTCAAGCATGACTGAATAAGAACAATGGAAAGTGGTGTTACCAATATTCCATTTGCACGCATACATTTTAAGTTTGGGTGAGTTTTAAGGGTTGTAAACGGACTTGTTTTTAAAAAGGACAAACACCACATACATGACATAAAAGTTCATATTTGTATCTTTTACATGACACCTCGTGCTAAAAAAAAATAAATGATTCATGCCAGAGAACGAGTACAATGAAAACATGACTGATTTCTGCCCAAATGAGTGAAAGTTGAGTAAGAAGTCGCTCAGCTTTCCTGAATTAGCAGCTGACAATGGACTTTGATGCATGAGTGAATTTACACAAACGTGGGGATCAGGGAAAACATGGGAAACAGGCTAGATCAGGAAAGTTACTCATTTGGGCTGGAATCAAGCTTGTTTTCATTGTACTCGTTCTCTGGCATAAATCATTTATTTTGTAATCCAGCCAAATAGCAGAGGAATAAAAACACGTCTAGTTTATTATCAACGCCCTATAGCGCCCTCTAGCGCTCTAGCGTTGATGTTGATAATGTGTGGAATATGCACGTCGTGATTACCGGTGGCCTGAAACACAAAATGGGATTCCTGCCGACACAATGTTATGGTAAGTTTGAAAAGCAATAATCAATGTATCATTTCGTTCATTTTCTGACCAAATATGATGTATTTGTGCAAAGTTATGCTGCTTCAAAGAAGGGTTATTGAAAAAAAAATTATTTTGCATGCCCTCAAACTTTGCTGGATCCTGACCCATATTAAACATGGATTAAATAAATTTTATGTGCACTGGAAAGCCAATATTGTGGCGCAAATGTTGACACCAAATTCATTTGGGCTCAAAAATAAAACTATGTGTCAAATTTTGAGTCAAAGTTGGTGCTAAATCCGAAAAATTATTAGAATGAGCTACGATAAAGCTGTATGCTGTGTCACGTGACCTTCGCATAAGCGTGAAATTTCGTCCTGCATTCGCGGAGCTAGACTTGTTTTGGAGATTCGATGTTGCCCCACCTATTGAAATTGGTGATGGATATTTGATTTGTTTGTTCTTCACTCGTCTTGACTGTCTCTGCGCTTAGAAAAAATTGAATTTGTCGACATCGACATCCATTGTTTAACCCATACCACGGCATGATTATAGATATATATATTGGCCTAGGTCGGCATTTTTCTAAGTTTGTGACTTGTGTGACTGAATGTGAGAGACAGTGAGTATTACTGTATACACAATTGAAGTTTACTTTTCTTGTTGTTTGTACTATTCTATTGTACTTGTAGTTTGTAGTTGTAGTTGTAAAACAAAGTCTAGGCTGTCTAAATTTTATTCATGATCTGTGATGGCTGCTTTACATTTTATCTTGCTCAATCCGTACTGTTCCCATACTATAAATGCATGATCATGATTCATGATGATGCAAAATCATTGCACAAAATTTAAAGGAAATGTTGTCTAGACTAATTAATAATGAGACAAGCCATTTTTGTTTTCTTCATTTTTCTGATCGGAATATTCTGACTCGACATACGTGTCTTTAAATTTGGCTCTGCTGTTAAAATACTGACAGTGCATACAATAATCAGATTCATGCTATGTCTAGAATTCTTGCGGAATGTTGATTGTTTTTTTTTTCTTCCCCTCTTTCTTCTCTAGCTGTGGCCCGACATTCAGTATCGGTTTGGTGGATGGGGATGTGATCATGTTGTCACAGGGTCGGTCACCCTCACCTTACTCCCTGACGACAGCGGCGCTCCTGATGCGATTGCGATGCTCCCGCCGGCGTCTGCGGTTGGCCCATGCTACAGACATACTGCTGAGCTGACGGGACGGCCAGATCTCCCGGGGTCCTGGTCCGCTGGTGATAGGTGCTTGCTGGCGACCGGCTCGCGGATTAAATTACTGTACTAACTGGTATGTACAAACTAAACTGCGATACTACACATCGATGTAACGGTGATATACGACGAAACACTAGATAACAGCATGCAAACGATACTAGAAACTGTACTGAAGACTGTCTGGGTTTCAACTCACTAAACAATACATCACCCAGGCAGGCCTTATATACCCTTCCCAAGGCCATTTAGCAGGCCTTTCCTGGGGCAACTATTAATAGACTTTGAGAAAACATTTAAATCATTGATATTGACAATGATATTGATGCTGTAGTTCTGTATAGAGACAAAAAGTGTGAACAAATCATAAAACATTCAAGAATAAGGACATGAATTCAGCCTAAGTTGGGAGTGATGAAGTACGTTTCAATGGTGAGATCTTCATTAAAGTTTGGATGATAAACATCAAGAGCGGCTTAATCAGTGGCGAGGTGAGGGATCTCATCGGAGTCGCTGAAGGACGCACTACTATTTGCAACATCATCGTAGGCCAGATGTCGGATGTCAGCGACGTGGAAGGGGAGGAGAGCGTCGTCATCCAGGCAGTCATCTTCGAGAAGATGGATGTGGCAAGCGTCTTTGTGGGCGACATCACGCTTCGCGACAACAACATCAGGAAATGGACTCTGTTGTCAGTGTACTTATCTTCGGTATGCTGGTAAAGTCATACTTCAGGAAGACCATGAGAAACTGAATGTCAGTGCAAAGTTGCAGATTTCTAGTGCACAGTAGAAATACTACTTGTTTTAGCACAGTCATGGAGTTGGACACATTGTGATTTGAGAAAATGTGTAACACTGAAATGAAAACATGGACACATACTTCACCTTTTTAGAAATAGGACTAGCTGAAATTAGACCAAACATTTAAAAGAAAATAACAATTCTTAGTTCAGATAATTATTTTTTCTGTATTGTGAAATGAACAGTTCATGAACTTTGATTCACAAGAAGGAACATTTTAATTCCAGTTAAATCGCTGAGATATTGAGCTGAACTTGGACTTTGAACAGTTTGATTCATTTCATGCAAGCAATCTCAGCTCAGAAAGACTGTTGTTGTGAAAGGCAACTACATGTAAGTATGTGATTACATGTATGTATATCTACAAGTTTGTCAGTTAGCTTCTACTCTGCGGTGAGTATAGATCTATATGAATTTGAATACCGTCTACAGTATGACATTTTTTTAATGTACTGAAATCAATGTTTCTGTATTAGGGCTGAAATTATGTACCTTTACCTATACATGTACTCTTTCAGGAACAAAGTTTATATTTTATTTCAGGGCTCCCTTTTGAATTTTATGAAAGTTTTTGTGGGCTACTTTTCCAACTTTCGGGGGCTTCAAATTTCTGGGGCTATTTCTTTTCTAATATTGGGGACTACTAAGGGCTTGCCACTCACACTGGCCCACTAGCCTGGGGCCAGTAAAATTGCACCTTGGGCCTGCAAAAATTTATAAAATTCAATATTTTGGTGGGCCTGAGGGGGCAAGCAGATTTTCAACATGACATGGACAAAATTAGGCAATTTGTGGCTTGATCAGGAAGAGTGATATTTTGAATAGTAAAAAGATTACGAAATAAATGTTTGGGGCCAGTGAATATTTTAATCGAGTGATCAGAAATAGGGAAAAAATCATTTGACTGGAAAAAAAGGCAAAAAGATGAGTGTTGAGCCCTTGGCTACTATTTACATGTACATTGTAGCTCTAATGGTGTAAGTGATTATATCTGCATTCATTGTTCGATCATGATCCATATTGATCATGCAGAAAATAGGTGGATTTTGTTTTCTTTATCTTTTCCCCCTGTAATTATTTGTTACATGTTAATCTGAGGTCAATGACTCTTGTGTACCTGTTAAAACAGTGTACAGTATTATTACCTTAAATGCAATCCAGTGATTGATCAGATAAGTTAGCATGTTTCATACTTACAAGTTGCTTTACAAGTTGAGTGAAAATTGTACTTTTATCATCCAAACAGTGCACTTGTCAAATGATAATTTTTAATGTATGGTAAATACATCTAGTCCATGCCTTAGCTTGTTGCATGTACATGTACAAGTACACATTGTACAGAAGTGTGTAATTAGATTCATGGATTCATTTATGTCAAGGTTGTTATCAATTAGACAGGGATCAACACTCACACTGACACTCACACAAAATTGCACTTTGGGCCAGCAAGTAATATTTTTTGTGGCCCGATCGGGCAAGCAGATTGATTACTCATTAAATAACATTGTTGGGGCAAGTAATTTTTCTTTCAGACCACAGAATAGGAGAATAAGTTATTTTACTGGCCCAATTAGGCCACTGAGAAAAAAAGTTGACTGTGGAGCCCTGAAATAGAGATATTTGTTTGTATCTAGTAAGATGATAAATTGCTTTTCACAAATGTGTCATAAACAGTTACTTTATACCCTCATGGCGTTTTACACTTATTTAATCATGGAGAAAGCTTTTCTATGATCGTATAGACTAAATGTTATATAATTGAATCCTTGAATGCCTTTTTACAAACAGTATATTCTTGCCATCTGAACATCTTATTATTGTGATATCTTTGTATCAATGGGACACTTGCTATTATTATTAACAGATGTCTACTGCATGTTTATTTTCATATAACACGTTTCATAAAAAAAAAATCAAATGATTTCCTTGTTTCCAAGTGTTACAATTACATGTATGTGTATGTGTGTCATGTGTTGTTGTGTAGGTGCATTTGCATGTGTGTGTATGTATAATAATAATTTAATAATATAAACAAATATTAAATCTAAACAAAATTACAAAAAAGTATTGATGTATGTATACTTACATTATGTATGCATGTTTGTATGTATGTATATATGTATGTACTTTGTATTATGTATACATTGTATGTCTGTATGTATGTATGTGTGTAATGTATGTATGTGTGTGTGTATGTATGTATGTATGTTTATGTGAGTGATTGTTTTTGTTTTGAACATAGCAGATATTTGTGTTGCACTCTTTGTGATGTATGCAATGTTTATGACGAGATATTCATGTATGATGTAATAATATTGTTTCAGTAATAAAAGGGGGGATTTAATTTCCAGATTTCTTGTTTTTACCAATCATTTAGTGTTCCTTATCAGTACCTAAAAGTATATAAAAATTGCCACCTACTAGTCAAATGTTACAAACTTTGAACATGAAATGTGTAAATATCTACAAAATGTATCCCTAATAAATGCCATAAATCCTAAGCACGCTCACACATACTGGACGAACACAAGGTAAACAATGCCTGCATACATAAATCACTACTCAACATGTTTTCCCACACTTGGAATACAGTACATGGGACTGCAGTGATCATATCCTGACTGAATTTCGTTCATAAACATGTATATGAAAGTTGTTATCGTTTGTTAGATATCCTTACAAATGTTTATCTAAGGTCATTTCATCCGTTTGTACCGTAAAACTACAAATAATTATGACTGTATATTAAATAAGTTACACTTTGATAGTTATTTTGCGCTAGCAGAATACGCCCCAGTCCGAAGGGAATGACGTAATTCCTCTCGGCCGCTGACTGACCAATCACAGAGCAGGATATCGTCTCTTCTCAACGGTCGTGTTTTGATGAGTTTTTGACATTGTAGTTGTGTTAGATTTTGCTGATCCTGACCCATATTAAAACGTTTACACCCCCATGTTTATATTTTCGGAAAGAAGAATAAATTGCGATTATATACGTTAGACTTTCATTTGGGCTCAAAAATAAAACTATGTGTCAAAATTCGAGTTGTTTTCAAAGTTTTTGTCTTTGTAAAAAAACACATATTTAACGTGGAAATTGAATTATTTACAGGATTCGTATAATAAATATACTTAAATATTCAATAACTCCAGATATTTACTATGATATTGCAAAAAACAGAGCGCAAAAAAGTGATAAAATAAAGGAGATATCGTCGTTTGAAAAAGTGCCTTTTCGGAGAGCTCTACGGTAGGGGTCAAACCGGCCAAATACGCTGTATTAATGAAATCCCCGCTACAGTACAGGGCCGATCTTCCTCTGCCGGTAGGCTGAATCATGAGGTGTCATATAAAAGATAAGATTATGAATTTGTATGCGGTATTTGCCCTTTTTCAAAATAAGTACGTTTACTACCCTTAAAACTCACCCCAAAACCTCACCCAAACTTGCAATATCTGCGTGCAAATAGAATCTTGGTAACACCAATTTCCATCGTTCTAATTCAGTCATGCGTGAATTATGTGCCTTAAGTTGTATATCAAATGAAAGAAGAGACACAGAGCTTTTCAGACATATATATATATCACCAAGGAAATTTGTCATTATAACATAAAATTTCTGCGTTGAAACCCGGTTTCGTTTCTTCTGGGACAGTCTGTATTTACAAAATTAACCAATGCTAATGAAGTAGAGTGCCCCTCTTTAAAACCATATTGATTCGGTGATTGCACGTAGATAAAAATTTAAATAAACGATTATAAATACACATTTCAAATATTTTAGAAAAAACAGGCAAGACAGAAATTGGACGATAATTGGATAATATTTCAGAAGCACCATTTTTAAAAATAGGACTAACTCTGGCTATTTTCATTTTTTCAGGGAAAATACCCATTTGAATAAATTGATTAGATATTGCATATAATGGTTCACATATATAATAAATCACCTTTTTATAACTCGTATTTCTATTTAATCATACCCTGGACTTGTGTTATTCTTCATATTTTTCACAATTTCAATTCATTCATTGGGTTAAATATTGACCATTCAATAAACCTTCCAATATCAGATTGACCATTCAATAAACCTTCCAATATCATTATTACTACTTTGATCAAATTGCCTATTTAAAAATTCATTCACATATTGCACATTCCCAATGTTTAAACGGTTAACAGTCAGGACCACTTTCGCTTTTCCACTATCGTAAAAATAGCGGTTTCCCACTATTCTCCAATCAATGTCGCTAGATGGCGCATATATCGTGGCGATAGTACCATGCGATACTATCGGTGATCGAAACAAAATAGAATTTTGTACAGCCGTTTTTTACATATATGCAGCTTTGTTTCCGCCGTTCTCGCCTTCCGCGTGCTAAGTTTATCTTGCCGTTCGCTTATCTTGCCGAGCTATACGCCTCTCTCACACGCTCCCTCCTTTCCTCTCGTTATTTCGCACCGTATCAGTTCGTACGGCATCAAACACCTGTCGCGTAAGTCTATGCGCGAATCAACCGTTTATTTGAAAAACGAACCCGCAAAATCGAGCAAGATTTTCTTTAAAATTTGTTCTGGCTAGATCATTTAGACAAACTTCACACCATTAGTTTAATTATCAAGGATGCTCCACATTTACTATTCAGATGATCTGTCCAGAACATTGGGCGAAAATAAATATAATTTAATTGAATGTAGTCGTTGCACAAATATCCCCATTGCCACAAGACGTGGAACCGAAAATGACACGTGGAACCGAAAATGACGCAATACTGCGTTTCAAGTGATAATCGCGGAATAGTGCTTTTCCGCTATTTTGGCCGATAGCGGTTTTTCGAAAGTGGTCCTGACTGGTTAATATTAAAATCACCCATTAAATATATTTTTTCTTTTCAGTTTGTACAATATATAATAAATTATTCATAAAACGTAAAAACTCTTCAATCGATTGATTTGGAGGCCTATATATTGTACCAACTAAAACATTATTATTATTAACAGTCATCTCAATAAAAATACTCTCAACGGCATCATTATTTACATCTAAATCGGTTCGACGTTGAAATGAAATATCTTTTATATACAAACCCACACCACCGCCTTTCTTATTTTTACGTCCATTACCAATAAAAACGTAATGTTCAATATTATACAAATCATACAAATTATTTTCATTTAACCACGTTTCGCTGACTCCTACAACATTAAATTGGGTACTTCATGATAATAGAAAACAAGATAATGAATCAAAATTATGACATAAACTTCTACTATTGACATGAATAAAAGATAATTTCTTATTTAAATCTTTTAAAAAGGAATCAAGCTCATCGGGTGTATAGTACAATTGCTCAACATTGGGATCATCATATTCCGGAGATATGTATTCATGTAACCTATTCAAATCAGATACAACATGCGAGTTTAGACCTGGACTAAAAACACTACTAAAAGACATTTAAACAACATGTTACAGCTAAACATAAAATAAAACAAACACAAACCACTAAAAAAGCACTTGTACCAATTAATGTAAAAAAACAAAAACAAACAAAAAAAGTGTTGATAAGTTGCACATATCACGATGAACCGGGAGATCTGCTTGCCACAATTGCACAAATCATTTAAACTTTTTTACAAAGACTGATCATCTTTATTGGCAAGCTCTCTTTGAGTGAACGAGCCTCTTCATTGTTCCTCCACCATATGTGTTTGTTGACACAAAGATTCTGCCATCGAGGGACCGTGCATGGGCGATTTTGCTGTTTGGTTTGCCGATCCTGGAGAAGGCATCCCATAGCAACGTTCTGTTTGCATCCGTCAGGTCTTCGTGGATCGAAATTCCTGTTTTCTTTTCTTTCAATTTATTTCTATTTTTGAACAGGACCTGGCGATGTCGGTATGACGTCATCTTGACGATTATTGCTCTCGGCTTGGGTCGCGTACCTTCGCGCGGTGGGTTTTGTCGTCGTACTCGGTGACTTCGATCGATCGCGTTGGGAGGGAGATTGACATCGAGCATCTGGCTGGCGATGCGGCATACCGTCTCGTCTGTGTTCTCGTTGTCTGCCTCCGGGACACCAAAGATTCGGAGAACGTTCCTCCGTGAGTACTGCTCCTGGTCGTTGAGTTTTTGCAGCCAACACAGTTCTTGCAGCCAGTTGTCATCATGGCAGTTTTGTGATTACCTCTTTATTTCTCGGTTCAGAAAGTTGTACCTGCTTTACTCGTTTGGGTCCAGAAACTTTGTTTGTTTAACTCTGCTTCTTTCTTCAGTAAGCTGGATCACTTCTTCGCTTAACCATGGCTTTTTCTGTTTCTGTTACTTGTATCCAAAGTTTCCTTGGAGGTTTCATTGTGTATGTGTCTGCTAAGCTTAGCAAAGGTGCAAACCTTTTCTATCTCATAGTCTGTCCTACTCTGCGGGTTTTCAGTTTGAACACGTCATATTTTGAGGGGTAGTTACTTTTCCTTATCTTGAACTTGAGTCGAATGTTTGCTGTTACAAGTTGGCGGTCTGATCCTACGTCTGCGCTTGGGAAGCTCCTAGCATGTGTTACACACTCCCTATACTTATTATTGATCATAATATAGTCTATCTTCTTGTGGGTCTTCAGATCTGGTGATTCCCAAGTCCATTGGCGACTGAGTTTCTTTTATTTGAACATTGTGTTACTTATTGAAAAGTAATTTACAGCGCATAAATGTAGTAGTTTATTTCCTCTTTCGTTGTCGCTGCCATATCTGTATTGCCCATCATACCTGTAATAAGTCCCCTGTAATAACAAGCAAATCATTCTTGTTTGTATTGTTGAGTGCCATTTGAAGTTTGTCGTAGAACTCATCTACTTTTTCCTCTGGATTTGCTGTGTTTGGTGTGTAGACTTGTATAATGGTCATGGCTCCCGTTTTTGTCTTGAATCTTGCACTTCTGGGTGATACAGGATTGTTTCCAAGTAGAGCGCGTTGTTCAAGATGAGTGCTACGCCTGCTCGATGGATTGTGGTGTTGCTGGAACATAAGATCTTGTATCCCTGTGTGATGAATTCTCCCGAGTCTATCTAGTGGGTTTCAGAGATCCCCAGCACTTCCAATTCAAAATTGTCCATTTGCTTCAAGATTTCCCTGCTGGTGTGGTGTCCTTACATTCCAAATTCCGATTTCGATTGATTTCTTAGTGGTTAGTAGGGCCATCTTTCCGTCTGAGTTATCAGCACCATCTCGTCTTATGTGGGCTCGACTTGGTGGTGGGTCCATTCTGGAATGGCCCTCAAATCTTTCCTTTAGCTTTAGAAGTGGATCGTCATCCTTCACTACGTTCAGTAGGTTCGTCGGGAGGGATGTCTGGTTAGTAATTGCAGGGGCTGAGACCCTGGTGCTGTTTCTGGCTTTCGGCATGTTGCAGTTTCACACAGTGAGTAAGCCAGGCGGGTGAGACTGTCCTCTCCTAGCCACCCTGGTATGTTTGTCAACAACTGAACAAGTCAGTTGGTTTATCCTCACCACGAGAATGTAGACCAGGACGACTACCCATTATCTTACAAGTCGGTTGTCCACTAGCATCACACACTACTGTCTACATTGGGTGATTTCAAGTATGGTGTTGATGTTAGTGTTAGTGTTGAGGAGGAAGATTTGCCTCTAATTTGAGCCATAACACCGGCATGCAGATGAAGAGGAGGTCACGAACTTTCCGAAAACGATCATACCAAATCGCTATCAACCTTAATATCGATAGTGTTGAGTCAACACCGGAAAAATCTCACCCAAACCCCCCTAAAATGGTAACGAAAACTCTGAAAACGATGAAGGCATAAATCACAGTGGCAATACGAACAAGTGCCGCCGAACAAGGAAGGAATGTGAGACGTACTTTACATTGATTCAATTTGTCACGTGATCAGTAAATGAGCGGTTGCCGAGTGGGTTAAGTCATACGTGCGTC
>JBAMJV010000742.1:0-169567 GCA_037951105.1 Echinarachnius parma | reverse complement strand
GGGGGCAGGGCTATAGCTCCTATAAACTTAAATGTATATGATTCAAAGGCCCAAATCAAAACTACCGGCTATAGCAAGCAAGCAAGCCAAAACAAATGAAACGAAGAGCTTGAATCCCGGGCCTGAGGGGCGGGGGACACGGAGGGGGGGGGGGGGTGGGGGGGGGGGGGGGGAGTCACGGGCCCATACATGAGCCTCCCCCCCCCCCCCTTCGCTACACTAATTCTAGCAACCTCCTTTCTCACCCACATGCACCAAAATACCAGCTCCCTACTACAAAAATGTGCCTAACAATATGTCCCTCATTTTCTTTGTGGATATGACATTACATGTTTCATTGTTACAGTATTACATTATTTAGCAACGGCGTCGATTTATTGTCACCATTGGGGAATGAAAGGCCTATACGTCATTTTGACCATCATTGGCGAGGGAGCAAACTGGAGATGAACCGAGTAGCGTGCCAAGGGTTTTATTACGAGAAGGCCAGGGGGGGGGGGGGGGGGGGGGTACAAAATAGTTAATAATTTATAATAACAATCGAATGACACCGAAAGTCAACAGCCATTGTGTGCACGGAAGCACACTTGGTGATCATTTTGGCAAGGGTGGGGGTAGGGTCCCGCTAATTAGTCCCTGCCGGGGCACAGGGGGCGTTATTAGAAAGTAATGGCACATTGCAAGCACCATGACGGAACCCTGAATAAAATCAGTCAAAGGATACCCGCATGGCAGGGGCGTCGATCTGTCCGAAAACACAATACATTGGTGGGGCGAGCTATTGTTCACAAACAATGCTCGCCCCCCCCCCCCCCCTCCCCCCCCCCCCCCCCCCCCTCCCCCACTGCACTTGTGTTTTCCGAAAAGATCGACGCCCCCTGCGCATGGATAATCTAAATGGGGGTTCCAGGGGCGGAATATCGAGAACTATAATTATTTAAATGTATACGTAAAATAGTTAGCTATAAAATAGTAAGTTATTCATATAGTTTGCTAAATTTGTGTGGACATAGCGAGAAATCCTGAATAGTGTGTACAGAGGACTAGGTCAGATGGGGGTCCAGGGGGCCTGTAGGGCCTTTGGAAGATTGGATTTGGAAGTTTAGCGCCTCAAGAACTATGATGAGAGAGGGCAATGTCCCTTCGTTATACAGTATTATATTCGGAACCTAAAGTATTGGGAGGATAATAATACAGGCCATCCACCGTACCTCAAATATCCCCCATCCCACCCCGCGCGTGATCGATACCTCCCATGTAAGAACGTCAATAAAATGATCTTAATGGTCTTTATACAAGACTAGCGAAATGCCACGAGCCGTCAACCAATCACAATGCGCGATTTCTGAGAATGCACAAAACAAATGTAAATGCAGGAGCGTAAAGCGCGTCGAAATTGAAAACACGGAGATTTGTCCAGCAATTGAAGAGCCACATTTTGATTTCTGCAGTTCTGTCGAGCACCTATTATACAGAACTACTCCTTAACCTGTAGGTAAGACAAATCATTACAATTGACTTGTATGATTGTGAGTTTGGGTGCTTTATTGGGGAAACAAATTACTACCTTCGTTCGACTTCGTCATGTTCGTGCAGCTTGTTTGTTGCGACGCCAAAAGCAATGCGACATGCATGCATAAGAGGCGAAACACAGCAAAATCCACCCCAATGGGCGAGGCGTACAGGCTATGCCATTTCGCACACACCTGCAATTCTTGCATTTGCAACGTGCCAACTCGACTGACGCATGACGGCCGATGGCGATGCATGCAAATCTTATTTCGATATAAATTGTGTAAGGAATGGCCGCGACTGTTAGCAGTCTTCGTTATTGCTGGTTCCAAATTGGCATGCTCGACTATATATTCCATCAATTAAATGATGATTGAATTTGAAATGTGATTATCTGGAACTTGGAAGTGAGTGTGTGATAATTAATATTATATTGGGTAAATTACACTTTACGGCCGCCACGTCTACACTCACTCAGAATTTTTCACTTTCTGTAAGTTTCCGATGTTCTTTTGTCTAGAAATTTAGATCGGGGGTTCGGGGGGTTTCCCCCCGATGTT
Source organism: Echinarachnius parma (assembly GCA_037951105.1). Taxonomy (NCBI): domain Eukaryota; kingdom Metazoa; phylum Echinodermata; class Echinoidea; order Clypeasteroida; family Echinarachniidae; genus Echinarachnius; species Echinarachnius parma. Next base: position 167,495 of record JBAMJV010000742.1, on the reverse strand, counting down.
TAGTCAATAGAATGAAATTTAAGCTCTAAAAACGACAATAATCAGCAATTTTCGTCACATTTTTACCATTTTCCTCCTGCTTGTTCAGCAAAATAATCGTCACACGCAGTGGCTTTAGATAGGGTTTTGTGTGTGTTAGTGTTTGGTTGTGCGCACATGAAGGAACAAGCGCGCAGCAGAGGCTGCCAGAGCTGTGGCGGTAAAGTCAGACAAGTGTAAATTCCCAGTGATATTTTGATTTTTGTAGACGTGACTGTCGGAAGTCTAGCGTGAATTTATTTGTTTAGTCAACTACTCAACATTATGAACATGGTCAACATGTCAATGACTATGACAATGTACTCCATTTTGTATTCATTTATTTTATTTTAATTCAAAAGTTTTTTTTATATTATATTTATTATTTGATTTATTGTTTGTATTTTGTATTTTGTATTTTTTTTTGGGGGGGGGGAGAGCGAGAGAATAAACACCAGTGAAAAATAAATACACGGCCTGGGGGGCTCATGCATGTCATGCCAAAAAGAGCCCCCGTAAATTTGCATCTAGGGAACTTCAAATTCAATGGCAATGCCAATGCCAATGGCGCAAAACATTTTACATAAATAAGAGAATAGAGTGTTAACTCTATTAATTTTTTCCCTGATAAACACATGCACTTTACCAACACAGCATCGCTTGGATTATTTTTTCCCTTTTTCTAAATTTTCAGTGCTTCTAAGTTCTAGACTTCTAGTTCTAGTTCTACTTAAGTTGTAGAGCCCCAGAAAATCTTAATCTATAGCCCCCATAAATTTGCATAGAGTTCAATGCAAAACAAATTTTAGAATGATATTTTTATGCAGGCAAGCTTGAAAAGTAGCCCTCGAAAAATAAATGAAAACATTTTCCCTGAAGCGCAATAGGTACATTATTGTGTTGTACAGAGCAAAACCTCTCGGCATTCTCTTCAAATATGTGCCCACGACTTGGTATGCATGACTAAAAGAAGCCATATTCTATGCACTTTGTATAGCGCATCAGTTCATTTAATCATGCATGCTAAGTTGTAACCTGTACGTCATCAAAGAGAATGCCAACCTCTCCTGTTTGCTGCACTATGCAGCACAAAAATATTTTTTGCTGGCTGATTCCTCCCTCCATTTACCAGCAAATAAAAAAAAAACTTTTGTTCATGTGATCCACTATCATATAATTTGATAATATAATTACCAACTCTGTTGTTTGGAAGACCACAAAATGCAGGACATTTTTTTAATTTCCTGTCTGTGAGGCTTCCTAAAACACAACGATCAACTGTTGAACAGGAATTGGATTGAGCAAAAGTAAATGTACAAATGGCCAGTATTGCTTTGCTACGTACGCCATATTAACGTGTTAATATGTACAAATTTATATAGCAGTGGCCACGAGAAATTTAATTTGCCCACCTAAAACTCTTTGATTTGGCCACCAAAGATTTATGATCTACAACACACAAGTCTGTGGTGGGAGTCGATATGATATGTCACTTTTGCAAATGAGAGCCCTGTGAAATGTGAATGTAGTTGTAACACAAATTTAAAAATGTTCTCTCTTCAGGAAGAGTTGCTGGTGTGAAGACCTACTTGAATAATACAGCAACCAAACCTAAAGGGAAACAGACTGAATCAGACGTCAGTGTGCTATATATAGAAACATGCCTCTCAACATGAAAAGGATGGGTGGTGGCATTGCTGCTCAGGTAAGATTTAAAAATAATTCACACAGGAAGCTATACTGGGATGAAATGTTGTGTGCCATAATACAAATTCCCTTGTATTTACAATAATATAGAGAGTGAATGGTGCAAGTAAAAACATGGGTCCATTTTAAAGTAGATGTGACCCAGGAGGAAGCTGCATTGTTTGATGACTGGTAATGCAGCCAGGCCGTTGATATGGACCACTGGTTGGGGCAGTTTGTTCCAGATACGTATGGTACCCAGTATAGATCATATCTATGTCACTAAAATATATTTTAGCAAATCGCTATTCCTTACGTACAGTTTCAGAATACCAATTTGGCTAAAAATATTTAGTGACGTAGATACAATCAATTTTGGCTTTAAATCGTTCTCAGAATACACCCCCTGGAGTCTATGAAGTATGTGTGTTAATAATAAATCATCTTAAATTACAAAATTGTAAAATAAGTGCCTGCTTGGTTGTCCATTGCAGATCAAGGAGGACAAGGTGCCCATGATAACTCGAGCCAAGAGGAAGGCTGGTATCTATGAAGTATGTGTGTTAACCCATTCAGGACTGGTCCCTAAAATATTTGGGCTTTGGTCTATGGAGAAAACATGTTGTAGGAAAATCAGTCTGTCCTGAAAGGGTTAATAATAAATCATCTTGAATTATAACATTAAATAATTGCCTCGTTTGTTGTCTGAACATTGCAGATCAAGGAAGACAAGGTGCCCATGATAACCCGAGCCAAGAGGAAGTCCAACGAGCTGGGAGGATGCAGCAACCTACATGCGCCTAGCAGGAAGAGGGCAGCATTCGGCGACATCACAAACGTGAGTACTAGTCCTTTTGAAACTCATTCACAATATAACCCTTGCCTAGGGCTCTGACCAGGTCATACCAAAGGCTTTACAAAGGTAGAGAGTACCTTCTGCCAGCATTCAACGACATCACAAACGTGAGTGCCCTTTTGAACTCATTCACAATATAACCCTTGCCTAGGGCTGTGACCAGGTCATACCAAAGACTTTACAAAAGAAAACGTACCTTCTGCCAGCATTCGGTGACATCACAAACGTGAGTGCCCTTTTGAAACTCATTCACAGTATAACCCTTGCCTAGGGCTGTGACTGGGTCATACCAAAGACTTTACAAATGGTACCTTCTGCCTTCTAGCCAGGCGCTCGGCATTCATAGAATGGAGAAGGGAAAGTTAATCACACAGTTACCAGAGGACCAGCCCCCTTCTCTAACTTTCACTACATGAAGTAGACGTGTGGCCAAATGAATCGGAGATAGGCGCCGCCTTGTGTGCCAAATTTTGCACAGGAAGGACTTTTAACTTTTTTAACTAGGGCTCTACCAACCCACTTAACCACTTAACTCAAATCAGTGGAGGACAAGTTTTGGTAGCGCCCTGCATGCCTCTGATATACTGTTGAGATTCAAAATGAAAAAAACTTTGAATCCATAAAAGTTTCTACAGTGGAACCTCTTTATCACGAGCTCTTTTATAACAAGGTACCTGATATAGCGAGGTAATTTCACAGGTCCAAGTATGTATTTTATTGTTTTCAAACCCTGATGAAACGAGACATCAGATATAACAAGACCTGTACATTCAATGGACCCAAGGTCTCTGTATAATTAGGTTTCACTGTATTTCACAGACATCTTTCACAACTATAACAAATACAAAATATGTGGAAAATAGAAATTTGCCAGTTGTATTACATTTTTTATAGAATGGGTTGAAAAATCCCTGCAATCTGATTGGTTGAGAGCAAAATTTGTGCAGACAATTAATTGTACTGGATGCATGAAAAGTCATGCGTCCGGTAAAAAAATCATGCGTCCGGTAAAAATTTCATGCGTCCGGTAAAAAAATCATGCCTCCGGTAAAAAATTTCATGCCTCCGGTAAAAAATTTCATGCGTCCGGTAAAATTATTTCATGCATCCGGTAATTTTTCTAATTTTTAATTTTTTGACTTTTTGGGGGGCGTAACAATGCCCATTCTATAAAACAGATGATGCGCAAGGTTATTTCGTGGGTCGGTGGAATTGTTTGCACGCGGTAACTATGGAAACTAGTCTAAACCCACTCGGCTTCACCTCGTGGGTTTAACAGTTCCATAGTTACCTTGTGCAAACAATTCCTACCGACCCACTCATACCTGCGCATCATTTGTATAATGACAACCTGTAAGTCTAGCTTTTAAGTCGCCTTGTAAATCTTTTCCCTTGGGACAATAATATTGTCTATTGTGCGTAGAGACCCTATTTCAGTGAGATATGCGCCATACAAGAACGCTTTATTATCAGTATCATCATTATTAATATTATTATTATTGTTACTGTGTACTGTTTACTTCTCCGTAGGCGCTAACCAGTAAGAATGTCATCGTGAACACCAAGAAGCCAGTCTTGAAGAAGGTGACGGTCAAGTCGTCCATTCCGGTCAAAGCAGTGGCCAAGCCCAAGGATGTTGTCAGGATCAAGGAGGAGATTCATGCCAAGCAGTCGCAGCAGGAGAATGTCACCGCTGCAGTGGCCAACAAGACGGACGCCTCAAGGTACAGTCAAATCTTGTACAACAACCACCCCTATATAAAGACCATCTATTTATCAAGAACTCTTTGAATGTTTGAAACAGATAAATGGTGCAACACAAATGCTGTGGGTCATTATCACATACTGTTTTTAATATCCTTGAAGGCAGTTTACATGTAAATGGCCCCGTCTTTTAAGACCACCTGCTGATAAAGACCACGGTTTCTGTCTCCCTTCAGTAATCTTTATAGACAGGTTTCACTGTATTACCAATAGTAACCCTACAAGACAGATGCGTCAAGGTACGGCTACTCTAGTAATACACTTTTTGTTTGCCTTCTGGCCCTGTTGGGCAAGGAAATACAAGATTTTCTCATAATCTAGTGGCCAGAAACCTGAATCATGCAGCCCTAAATGAGAAAACATTAACAAATCTGTTATTTTATGGCCTAAGCCTCAAAGCTAAATTTTAGTGGCCCCAGGCCATGCAGCAGGTCTGTGCTTATTTTGAGCATTGGGTACAGTCAAATTTGCGACGGCGACCACCTGCTTATAAAGACCACTTATTCTGTCACCCTTCGGTAATCTTTATAGACGGGTTTCACTGTATTACCAATAGTCAAATAATATTTCAAGAAACATTGGTTACACAACGATTCTTGTTCCGTCCCAAAGTTGCACCATTTCTGACTGCAGTTCAATGGACATAGAGAGGTCCATTGGTAGATTGGGAATTAGGAACAGCAAAAGGACACACCCCTGCTCACACATACATTTATTTTTAAAGTCAAATCACCTAGTCTAGTTTCTTGTATAATAATCCACTGGAACTTTTAGATTACGGCATCTTACATGTAGCAACTTGCATAGCCCATTGCATCATTAGCCTCAATATACATACGCTTTGAATGACATCTATTCTGATATTCATTTCCTTTCATCATTAATTTGTCTCCTATCTATTTTCTATATTACATTGTACTTGTTCCCAAGGTTAATTAAGATATTGTTTATATCTCATCTGCTATATATTGTATATTCTGTGCAGTTCCAGAGTGCCAGACTTTGTGGACCTAAAGAACCAGCGGAATCTAGCGGATTCACCCAGTATGGAAATCAAAGATGCAGTAAGTATGATTTATAACAATGGACTTGGCCAAATAAACTGTATTGAATCGGAAGAAAGTTGCTCTCAGTGTACAATGGGTGATTTCAAGTATGGTGTTTAGGGCTGGTGTTAGTGTTTATCAAACTCGTGTTTGTGTGTAATAAACACTAACACCGGCCTTAAACACCATACTTTAAATCACCCAATGGCATTCATGCAATATGTGTTTGTTGTGAAAGGAGTTAATGAGCCTTACTAAGATTTGCACCAACAATTACATTTAAAAAAATTTGTTTATCGACAATCATGAAAATTTATAAGGGGCCTTTCATTTCACAAGCTCTGGCTCTCGGTAGGCTCTTAATTTTTAATAACAATTACCTTATACAGTTGAAAATCGTGTCAGTTAAAATGTGTGTAAAATCATTTTTATTTTGTGTGCAAGAAAAGTCAATATAATTTACTTACGATATTGTTTATATTGTATGCTGTAGAAAATGTGGAAAATAAATCAATCAAATCAAATCAAATCAAACTTTGTGTTTTAGGTGGCAGCCATCTCACTACACTCCAAAGCCTCACTGATAAAGCAGGAGGAAGCTTTGCAGGAAGAAGTGGAATACTTTTTGTACATTTATGGGGGCTCTTTTCTGGCATTACAGGGGGTCAATCGCCCTGAACCCCTGTTAATTTGTTTCACTATTGTCTCAACTTTGTGTCTTAGGTGGCAGCTATCTCACTGGAATCCAAGGCATCCCCGGTAAAGGAGGAGGAAACTACACAGGAAGAAGCGGAGGACTTTTTAGACATTGATGCTGAGAATGAGGGGGATCCCCATCTAGCCCCAACCTATGCTGCTCACATATTCACATACCTCAGAGAGAAAGAGGTGAGTAATGCTCCCCGAGGAATTTAAAAGGTGCGCAAGATAATTAGGTCTATTTTTTATCTGTGCCCACTTGGCCAGTGGTAATAATGATACTTGTGGGCCATGAGGGTATCTCGAGATCGATCTGGATCTCGAGATCGGCATCAGTAATCTTGTTCTTGATCTCGGACATTTCTGATCTTGAGCTGTGGATCTTGGTCTTGATCTCGAGACCAGTCTCGAGATCGGCATCAGTAATCTCGATCTTGTTCTTGATCTGGGACATTTCTGATCTTGATCTCGGACATTTCTGATCTTGATCTCAGAGGTTCTGATTTCGATCTTGAGCTGCCGATCTTCATCTCGGACCCTCTGGTCTTGGACCCAACACTGGTATATAGAATAACATCACGCATCACATGAGTGCTACAGAACTTCAATATTAACCACGATTCTATCTGGTCTTAGTTACATCATGATTTGCTACTAGGTTCAAACCTGTTAATGATTGTTGGTGTCTGTTTTCTCTCTTTTTCACAGGATTCAAATAAAATTGCGGACTACTTTGAAGTGCAGAAAGACATCACGCGGCACATGAGGGCAGTGTTGGTGGACTGGTTAGTCGAGGTTCAGGAGAACTTTGAGCTGAACCACGAGACGCTGTATCTGGCGGTCAAGCTGACCGACATGTACCTGGCTAGGTGCAAGGTGGCTAAAGACCTGCTTCAGCTCCTAGGAGCAACGGCGCTCTTCATCTCATGCAAATTTGATGTAAGCTATCCTAAAACAAATGAAAACAATGGAAAACAAGAAAAGTAGTCACAATAGCACAAAATCTTTGGCCACTATAGGCAGGTTGGCTGTTACAGACAAGTGGCCACTAAGACAAGTTTGACTGTTGGCATCAGGACACTGGATGCTTCCGCATAGGGTGCAAACCAAAAATGGGATATGGCTAACAGAATATACAAACTTAGTGTATTGGCTTGCCTTGGGCCTTCATCTCTCAATATGAGTATCGTATATTCAATGCCCAACTGTGGCACATGTGGCGATTAATAAGACACTATTCACCATTGCTGCTCTCTATCCAGTAGCCCATTTCATAAAACTGTTGCAATTGTTGTAAGTGTCCAATCATTTTAACTTCCATGGCAACAGCTGTCATGCTCCATGCTGATTGGCTGTTGACCAAACAGTTACAATAATTGGACGCTTACAACAATTGCAAGTGTTTTATCAAACGGGCTACTTGTGTAGTAATTGGGTATGTGGCAGAAGATGCTTCTTCATCAAACAATAAGAAAAGATAATACAAGAGGGGTTATAAGCAGATCAAGAGGGTGTATTGGTTGAGTTTTTTTTTCTTTTACAGTTTGTTGTGTTCTTTCTATAGAAATCAATTCAATTCAATCAAGGTTTATCATAGTTTAAACTCCTTTCTATTTTCGCACTCTGTATACTCTAAACCTCTTTTCTAGAGGTTTGTTTGCATTAAGTGCTATATAAATTTGTCATATTATTATAATTATTGTTATTATTATTAGTGGTGTCATGATTCATAATACATGTTTGGCATCACAAGGGCTGAATTGTACATGTTTACAAGCATGTTTACCACAGAAAGTTCAGGATTTCAATTACAATGCTTAGACTTCTACAAGTTATAATGATTCATTATCAAAATATCTTTCATCTGTAGGAGAGGATTCCTCCTGCCCTGGATGATTTCTTGTACATCTGTGATGATGCCTACACCAGGGATCAGTTCATCGACATGGAACAGAAACTTCTGAAGAAAGTGGACTTCAACCTCGGTGTTCCCCTCTCATATCGCTTCCTCCGGAGATTCGCGAAGGTGAGATGACCATATTCATTATAATAACATTGTCAAAATCGACAAAACTTACTTGATCACCGTCTCGGATTGACACCCTTCAGCTGAAAAATGAAGAAACAAAAAAAACTCTTTGAAAACCGCCAAAATGGGCTACTTAGTCAGGTCATGATGCGTCTTTTGTTAAACTTTGACCTTGTTTTCTTTTTAATGTGTTACCGCTTGTTCATATATACTTGCATGTTAACTTTGTTTTTGTTTCCACAGTGTGCCCACGCTACACTAGACACCCTCACACTAGCCAGGTTCATCCTAGAGTCCTCGCTGGTGGATAGTACCTTCATCACCGTCCCCGACTCTCTCATGGCTGCCTCAACGCTTCGTCTAGCTTTATATTAATTTGTGAATGTGAATCTCTCTGTTTTCATAGCATGGCACAAATGTTTTCATTAATGTTAATGTTTGATTGTTTCCACAGTGTGCCCACGCTACACTAGACACCCTGACGCTGGCCAGGTTCATCCTAGAGTCCTCTCTGATGGATAGTACCTTCATCACCGTCCCCGACTCTCTCATGGCTGCATCAACGCTTCTTCTAGCTTTCAGGATGAAGAGTAACGGATCATGGGTAAGAACTTACTTAGATTTGCCCTCCATCTGATATGACATTGAGCTACAAAAAGTTGTTAACCCATTGCATACAGGAACCTAGTTGACCCTGTATTAACTCTACATGAGGATTGCAAAATAAAAAGGGGGACATACATTTTCATGACATTTCTATTTAACTATGAAAGAAAAATGTTATTCCTAAAATGTAAATCTTGTATAGAATTCAGACTTAGGTTTCAAGCCAGTAGAATTTGAAGCAACAAGTTAATTTCTAGCACTGCATATTGAAATATGATATTAATACATTTTTTTTTCTTCATGGTTATAGGATGCCACCCTGGCTACAGGGAGGAGTATTTGAAGCAGTGTAAGGGCAGATGTGAATGTATAAAAATGTTTGTTTGTTTGTTAGTTTCCATGGTTATAGGATGCTACCCTGAGGCAGTACTCTGGCTATAGGGAGGAGGATTTGAAGCAATTTAAGGGGAGATGATGACAATGTTTGTGTTTTGTTTGTTTCCATGGTTACAGGATGCTACCCTGAGGCATTACTCTGGCTATAGGGAGGAGGATTTGAAGCAGTGCCTGTTCCAGCTCAACTCCTAATCCTAACCCTAGGTTTCAATCCAGTAGAATTGGAAACAACAAGTTAATTTCTAGCATTGCATATAGAAATATGATATTTGTTCTTGTTTCCATGGTACTAGGATGCCACCCTGAGGCATTACTCTGATAATAGGGAGGAGGATTTGAAGCAAGTTAAGGGGAGATGATGACAATGTTTAAAATGTTTGTTTCTATGGTTACAGGATGCCACCCTGAGGCGTTACTCTGATAATAGGGAGGAGGATTTGAAGCAATTTAAGGGGAGATGATGACAATGTTTAAAATGTTGTTTGTTTGTATCCATGGTTACAGGATGCCACCCTGAGGCATTACTCTGGCTACAAGGAGGAGGATTTGAAGCAGTGTATGTTCCAGCTCAACTCCATGCTCAACAGAACCCCAAACAAACAACTTGCCACCATCCGCAACAAGTACTCCCATCCGTAAGTCACGTTGCTTGCTTGCTTGTCCAGCACTTGTATTGCGCCGTCTATCTAGTAAAAACTATTTTGAGGCGCATTGAAATTGAAATTAACTTATGAACTTAATTACGGCTGGCTGACAACTTGCTTTGGCCCTCTATCCCAGGACCTTGGAGCCACCAGTAATAATGTAGAAGACAGCTGAAAATTGTACTGTCATTGATGTTAAAATAAAATGTGCCCTTAAATTCTTTAATGCCAATTTGAAAACGTCCGCAACAAGTACTCCAACTTGTAAGTCTCATTGCTATTAAATAATAAACTGAGTCAGGGCTCGTGCAATCACTGTTTGATAAATGATGATATGTTGATATGTCAACAATATTTTTGATAGATTTGTGCATGTGGACAAATTACTCTTTATTATTACAATTTGTATGCCTTGAATTTCTAGATTGATGCTAGAGTACTAATGCTTAAATATTATCATTATAAGACAAATTCATAACTTTTGTTCCAATGTTTATTCTTCCACCTTGCAGACTTTTCTACGAGGTTGCCAAGATCCCCGCCCTGGACACGCTGGAGCTATGATCCACCCACTAAAAGCTGTATAATGTGACGTAGTAACTGCCGCATCATGTGAAAGACAGTAATCTAATCATGTGATGTGGATTGGTCAGGTGACTTATGTTTTGTTAGATGACGGATAACTGTAAAGCATCTCATCTTGAACTTTTGATGTCTGTCTATCTAAGGGAATAATGTGATAAACCTTGGTCATGTGATGCATCTGCCATATATGATGTACCTTGGTCATGTGACGCAACTTCCATATATGATGTATCTTGGTCATGTGACGCATCTGCCATATGATGTACATTGGTCATATGACAAATCTGATGTATGATGTTCATTGGTCATGTGACACATTTGTCATGGTGTTCCTTGGTCATGTGACACATTTGCTGTATGATGTTCCTTGGTCATGTGACACATCTGCTGTATGATGTTCCTTGGTCATGTGACACATCTGCTGTATGATGTTCCTTGGTCATGTGACACATTTGTCATGGTGTTCCTTGGTCATGTGACACATTTGCTGTATGATGTTCCTTGGTCATGTGACACATCTGCTGTATGATGTTCCTTGGTCATGTGACACATCTGCTGTATGATGTTCCTTGGTCATGTGACACATCTGCTGTATGATGTTCCTTGGTCATGTGACACATCTGCTGTATGATGTTCCTTGGTCATGTGACACATCTGCTGTATGATGTTCCTTGGTCATGTGACACATCTGCTGTATGATGTTCCTTGGTCATGTGACACATCTGCTGTATGATGTTCCTTGGTCATGTGACAAATTTGTCATATGATGTTCCTTGGTCATGTGACACATCAGACAACATTCTTTGACTTTGTGACAATATAGCTACAATAGCACACTTTATCCATAATGCACATCATTAACATAATAGAATTTCTTGGTTGTGTGACAATGGGCTGTCACGTGATGTAATTTGGGTCATGTGACTCTCGTTACATGTGATAGATATACACAGATCGTTTGTCATGTGACACATGTTTCTACCTCTGAAAGCATACTAAATCCCATCCTTATTTTATGAATCTCGAGTGAAAATTGCAAAAAGAAAACAAAAATCAAGGGTATATGTGATCAGTCATTTTTCTTAGCACTTTTTAGTCATGAATCAAATTGAAACAACTTTTTTAGAAAATTAACATGTAATTGGCAGATTTTTAACCCTTCAAAAGTGCTGCCATTTTTTTTAATCACTCTTTTATGTTAACTGACAAGTAATTCGAATGCATATTTTTATTTTATGTCCATTTGTACATTTTTTAAATGTTGTTAAATCTCAGACTGTCCACCTTTTCTTTTAATTTCCTTCTACAAAACTGCATATGAATAAGAAGCATATTATTAACATCCACATTTGACCAAATATTCACTGGTTTTCTAAGGATTTTTAATACCCTATTTTAATTTATCATCCAAATCAATTTCAACTTAGCCTAAAACCTCCTTCGAAACATTGAATCATCTTTCTAACAAATGATTTTACTATGATCATTGGATTTAAAATTTTCTCTGAATGATTAGTAACTAGTCTTACATTTTATCATGCATTTTATTATTCATTTTGTTCACTGCAACACAGTGAAAATGCCGGCTCCTGAATGTGATGTTTTTAATTGATTTTATGCTTTTTAAGAATATGATTTTCTCTGAATTAAGTTTCCATTCAAAGCTAATTTGATCAAAAACTGCACAAAGCAAAGCAAACACTTAATTCAAACAAGTTCTAGATAAAATCATAATCAAGCCTACCTGTTAATGTTATTTATTTGTAATAGTTCTTTTTTATTATATAGACAAGTAACAATAAGTGATAATTCAATGACAATTATGATTGAGAAATAGAGAAGGATGCATGAACATAGTATAAGTGGGTTGTATGTATGGTACTGACTTTGAAAACAACTTATCACTGTTTGTAAATATGATGTACATATGGTGTAAATAAATTATGTAGTGTGTGATTGTATGTTGATAGAGATAGTGTATGTATTATGGTTATTTAGTAATTGAGCATCTCTAAAGGATTCTGGCAAATTACACTTTTTGTTCAGGAATCAGCAACTCTCACTACATAATGGAAACAAGATTTGGTCTGAAATCATTCAAGGGACTAATTGTAACACCTAATTTTAAAGTACATATTTATGTAAATAAACATGATGTAAATACTGTACACCTTATAAATTATAGAAAATTAACAAATCACATTTCATCCTTTAAATGCCTCATCAGTGATGGTTGTAGGATGTATAATGTACATATGATTTCGGGAAACCAGAGCAACAGAACGGAACTTTATTTTAGAAATGTTGTAACTGTTGAAAATCTATGCTTATTTTGAGGCGGTTCATATCAAATCTAATGTGAAATTTTGACAATAATGCTCAGTTGGTAAAATGAATGAATTGAGAGCAGTAGTGCAACAGTATGATTATATAATATTTGTTTTCATTGCGTGTATTTATCAGTTGCCAACAAATTTGTTTGAGAGATATTTATGTGAATGGGAGCATTTTCTGCATTTTTTAATGGGTGAGGTTTAGTGGCCAATAACTTGCAGCAGTCAGCAAGGTTTTAATGTTTTTAAACAGTTTTTAACATATTTTCTGAAGGTATGATTTTGATCTGTCAAAATTCTGTTCTGAAAATTAGTTCTTTGGGGAATATATTTGTAAAATACAGATTAATTTCATTTCATTTAAATGTTTTTACTTTTTAATGCGAGACTCGAAAAAACATCTGAAATAAAATTGCATACATTATACTTCATTTTAGAAATCCTAAACAAACGTTGAGTAGTATAGTTGATAAATTGACATGAGAATGATATACTATGGAACGTCTTTTAATGGCAATAAATCTAATCTCCCAATAACAATTGATAAAATTCCTCCAAATTTGTATCAATTACAGATGCTTCCATATATACAATTAAAGAAGTGGTCAAATGTTTTGGATAAAGAGACTAAACAATAACAGAAGCACTCTTATAAATCGGAAACCCAATAGTTGTAACAATTTTAATGTAATCAATTAAATATTTATAATTAAAATATCCAAGCAGTTTTAACAAGAAATAAACAAGGGATCAGTTAAATCGACATAAGCTGAGAAAGAACATAATCAGAGATCCTACAACTTTCAGCTCTTTTAGGGCACCATTTTTGTTCAGTTCAGTATTGCAATCAAGTCTTTCTCAATTTTAACCAATATGTAGCCATCATTTTTTCGGTTGAAAGATATGTAGACTTTATTGTGCCTTGTAAAATATTGTAAATGAAAGATAATGTCAGATGAAATAAATGTTTTGGAACGAGAACCTATGTTTTGTGTCCTCTTATGTCGTCTGATTCTGAATTTTTTTTTTTTTTCTTCACATAATCACATATGATACATCATAATTATACAAATAATAAATAAAGAATTACATTCATTGAATATTGAACATAAAGATGTATAATTGATAAATTGATTAACATAATAGTTAAGTTTGTATAAATGGGTACCCGGAAGGATGGGAACATGTTTCCTTAGCACTGTGCGCGCCTAATAGGCGACTTGCTGGAATACTCCCCAGGGAGTGGAAAATGTGCACTTAATGTGCAGGATTGATTGCAGTGTGTATCCGTTGACCGGGGTAATAATATTGTAAGTGCTGTGATATAGTTTACTATGAATAGCGTAGCTAAATGCCTAATATTATTATTATTATTATTAATATAATAATGGATACACATGATAAACATCTTTTCAAATCATTAATTTACCCCCTTCCACCAAAGTGCAGTGTATCCAATACAGGGGGTGTGGCATAAAGAGTTGCAAATAATCACAAATCTGAAAAAGTGCCTAAATGCACAAATATTTTCTGACTTGTGATTAATCACAACACCCCTCAGATCATACATTGCAAACAAATAAATCACTGGTTTACAGATGGGGGAGGGAGAGAGGGCTGCAGCCCCCAAATAGTCTAAATCTGCAGACCACAATGGAGGGGAAAATAACGCATACAAATGTCACAATGATCTAATTAATTAATAGAGGCATAGAGGTATAAAGATTTTAATACAAATATGGAAGGACAAAGATAATCATACAAATAAAGAAGTACATACAAGTACATGGTAGTTGTACATTGATACACACTTGACAAGTTATGTTCTAAACGTTCTTATATAACGACTGAAAATTAATCATCTGTACAGAAAAACGGTTTTATAATACTGGCTGACAAGAAAATAATCACAACTTGGTGACTTCTATCACTTATACAATGGAAGCTTGTTATAATGAGCTCTAATATAACAAAACCATTATACCTCTTTATAACAAGGACTTTGGGTCGGGCTTGGGACCATGATCCGTGGGCGTATATCTGTCATTGATACCCATTCAACAAGGGGGGATGATCTATTCATTCATCCCCCCCCCCCCCCGATGTCTCTATGCCCATAATAATAATAATAATAATAATTGCAGCTTATATAGCGCATTATAACCAAACTGGTTCCCTATGCGCTTTACATTGATATTTACACAAATTTCAAAAGTATATATATACAGTCAGTTTTACATGAACAAAAACAAGTTTGCCCATGACCATGATCATTACCTTGTTACATCAGGTATCTTGTAATATCAGGGTTAAACAAAACAAGAAGAATGTAAAGAGCTAGGACGGGGCTAGGACCAGCAAAATTACCTTTTTACAAGAGGGTTTTTGTTATAAATCTCTTTATAATGATGTTCCACTGTAACAAGATAAGTTTACTGATACCCGATGTGACAAGGTATGGATCATGTGCCCATGCTACTTTACTCGTTTTAAAACGTTTTGAAACAAAGGATTCAAATCTAACCAACTTTGGGACAAAGTATATGGACGTTTTTATGCAGAAACCTGTCAGCAATTATTGTAACTGTTTCATTTTTCTGACCAATTGTTGTCCACGCTTGCGCTGTCTCTATTATTTTCGATTATGTTCCTATGTTTTTCAACGCAGATGGCGGCACACTAAAATGTGTCTTGTTTACGTGTGAATAATGAAATACTACTTGTATTGTATTGTGTGTAAACGTGAGCCGTGGCGTGGGTTTGAATTCAAGGGGTGTGTAGTTGACTGCAGCCTGTATGCATCGGGGCTTCAGGGGTGGGCTTCACCCGATGAAACAGGTGGTATTTACGGAGCGTAATTGGGCAGGTGGTATATTTCTGTTCCAAAATTCCCGCAGCTCTGTGAACGCTGTCCACTCCAAGTTAAACAATTCAAACAGGTGTGTTGACTGGTAACTGAGTAAATCAAGTGGATAACAAAAAGTGCAAGGATTTAAAGAAACAGTTGACAGGAAATTCGGTAAGTTACCTTCATCAAAAATAGTTCTTTCTATCTAATTATTTAGTATAGAAAGTGTCGCGACGGTGGACAAGCTAGCTCAGCCACTATCGGAGCTGATAGCTAGGCCGACGCCCATGGCGTTGCTAGTGCAGTGCTGAGCTGCCGATCGCGTTCGTAACTTTCACAATGTACAAACATTTTGATTGCCCATTTCATATCCATTATTCGTATCACCTCTCAAGTCTAAATGTATGATAAGTCAATATATTAAAGCTTGTACTAGTATGCATGCTTTTAATATTTACGACAGAACTTGATTGCCATTTTTGCTTACTATGTAATTTGCAATTTAGTTTGTTATATTTCATTATAATTAATTTATTTTTAGATGTGAACAGACAGTGTGATGAAAATAATTGATGAATTAATATAATATGAATTATATGTGCCCAGTTGATAATGTTCATGTAGATTATGAAGCTCATTATGCCATTTAGTGATGATATTCCCTATATATTATATTTAGATATCTAACTATCAAATTTATTTGTTGAAATGAAGATGAATGTTAGAATAGAATAGTGTGTTATCATAAATCATTGAAATAAGTGGTGTTGAGTGAAGAAGAGTGAAAAAAGACAGTGAATTATGCCTTTTATGGTGACTATTACCATAATATATCTCGATGAGTAGGCTACAATGAACATGTTCAGCCAGTCTTTGAATTTAAAACTTGTGTGTTATAATTGTTCATCTACTAGAGAAAATGTAATTTCTTGATTATATACACAATTATATAAATCTCATCTAGAAGATGTGGGCAAGTCAATTTTCTGTTGGGGCAAGTGTTTTTATGCCTCCGCCAACGAAGTGGCCGGAGGCATTATGTTTTCGGGTTGTCCGTCCGTACGTCCGTACGTACGTCCCGTTTTCGTTCTCGCGATATCTCAAGAACCGGTTGACGGATCAATTTCAAACTTGGTATGAGGGTACACATCGGGGTAGCAATGATCTGATTAGATTTTGGTGGTCATCAGGTCAAAGGTCAAGGTCACAGGACTCAATATATGCAAAAATGCCTTGTAATGGCAACATTTCAATCACTGAATGTCTGATTTCAATCAAACTTGGTACCTGAATGTTTCTTAGAGAGCCAATGTAGCCATCAAAGTTTGGGGTCATATGGTCAAGGTCACAGGACTCAAAATATATGAAAAATAAACAAAAATTAATTCAGTGCACTTTAATTTAGGCTTGATATTGAAATCGCGTGATAGCGGAGGCATAATTTTCGACTGCGCGCAGTCGAAGATCCATCTAGTTTTTAGTATTTTTTTACTTACCCAAACGGGCAAGTACAGAAAAAATTAGTGTGGAGGCTTGCTTTATTATGACCTCTAAGGGAAACAAAAAAAGTGGCCACTGTAGACAGGTGATGTTTATAGCTCTCTACATTGTTTTACTCTTCAGGGGATCACTACATACCAGGCAGTTTGGATGCTATAGACAGGTGGCTCTTATGACAGGTTTTACTGTGAGTTTACAATTTGTATGCAATAGACAAGACTGTATTAATTACTGCATGAATGTGGGCTTTGCAATAATTCCACTGGTACAATTACATCTCATTTACTCAATCAGGTGTAATTGATAGTGACCTACATGTAACAGCCTATAACGGGTAACCTTGATTGCTATTATGGTTATTGATGTACTGTGAGTTTAATGTCATGTGTTATTCGCTTGCTTTTGTGTGCACACATTTCGCTAGCAAACAATTAGCTTGTGAGTGGTGATGAACAAGTGGCACATCATATACAGATTGTTTAGGCCTAAAGTTAAATTTTCTAAATAAGTGGACAATTATAGTATTTAGAAAGTAGGTATAAAAATGTGTGGATATCTATTTCTTCACATCATTATGTAATCCAAGGTCAATTTTCTTTTTTCTTCAGACAAACACAAAATATGGGAATGTGATCAAACAAAATATTGTAAGTTAAATTCTGTGATATACAAAACCTATTATCAAATCTCTTTGATGCTTAAAGGGATCTAGTAACTTTGTTGACATGTGCAAAAATGATGAATGGTTGATGCAATGTATATTATTGTTATCTCATGTCCACAGGGTATTGTGTGAAAATTTCAAGTCAAATGGACATTGCATGGCCAAGTAATGAGCGAAAATGCAAAGTGATATTCAATAATTCACTGCACTCACTTTGTACACAGAAGAAAAACTCACCCGGAGTTTTTCTTATCTGAATACTTCGATCGTACATATCTTTGTAACGAAAGGGAAATTTGAAAAACCGAAACCTGTCCCATGATTTTATTGTAAATACGAATACAACAAGGTATGAGGGAACCGCTAGAATGAAAAATTTATTTTGAGTATTTGGACAATGCTACTAAGTCCCTTAAGTCTGGACACTGGCCCGAAATTGGCAAATAAAATAATTGTTCATTTTTTTCTTTGTTTAGGGCTACTAGATTATGATTTCGAACCACTAGCATTTTGACCCAAACATTTGTTTTTACTTGCCCAACTGGGCTACAAGGCCAAAAAAAAGGTAATTTCTAGTATTTGATAATATCTGGAAATCTGGTGCTTCTTCCCTGTAATGTTTTCCTCATCCCTCCCAATTAAAAGTGATCCACATGTACATTGTTAGATATTGCCAAAAATATTTGAGACTTCAATCCTATACCAAAATCATTGTAAGATACATAATATGTATGTCTGAATGATGTGTGAAAGTTTCATTGAAAATGAATACTGCTTTCCTGGTTAAAAAATCGCAAATTTGCGTCAGATTTTACAACTAATTCTTAGTTCTTTGCCTTAGATTCGAACATGACCTTTATGACCGTCTGTAGATGGTCTAGAGCTGAATGATTTTCAATGGTAGATATCTTCATACTAAAGGGAAATTTGATCAAATCTAACCCTATTGTATTCTTCTCTTACCATTTATAAGCCAAACAACACGGTAGAAGAGAAATGTGGTAGCTCAAAGTAATTTTTGTGGAGTTAGACAAAGTACATGGATCACTTTAATGGAAATTAGGTTACTACAGGTAGCATTCACGGCATTACCAAAGCTCGAGGTTGCGCTCTTTATTGGCTCGTTACTGGATATATTATTGGGGTGCTGTATCGTTAATTTAGACCAATGCAGCCCCCTACGTGATTGTTCTACTAATCCAATCAAGTCTAGGCTCCGCAGTAATAAGAGAGGAACATGTATGATGTAGAGGACTGAGTATCTTGTAAAACATTAATTTAGCATTAATTTAACATTTAAATGACAATAACTATATATCTAGATGATTTTATGTCCGTGATTTTATGTCAATCAAGATTGTTCTACTAATCCAATCAAGTCTAGCCGCAGTAATCAGAGAGGAACATGTACAGTGTATGATGTAGAGCCAGAGGACTGAGTATCTTGTAAAACATTAATTTAGCACTCTAATTTTTTTGTTTACAAAAAACATTAAAATGACAATAACTTATATAGATGATTTTATGTCTGTGGGGGGGGGGGGGGGGGGCTATTTTTTGCCTTTCAGGGCATTAATACCTCGAGACCCTGTTTGCACGGATATGTATAGGAGTAACCACAGAAATACTGTATAAAGAGGAACTCCTTATGTTTCATCATCAATTGTCATCAAACATATTAAAATAAATTTCTTTTGAAAGGGGAACATATATATGGTCAAATATTTTTCCAAATATATAGAGCCCCCCCCCCCCCCCCCAAGGTGCAAGGGATACAAGTGGTCTTTATCCAGAGACAGATTTGTGAAGTGGAAAAAAGGTTGTTTAAAAGTAACCTTTTTTTCTCTCTTTCTACTTGGCTTCATTGCATCCATCATTTTGTGTGGTTTGTCATTGTAGCCTGAGGGTGACTGTGCACCTGTAATTAATGTCATGCATGTGAACGAAATACACGGGGGGGGGGGGGGGGGGGCTCGAGGCGAATTCGCCCCCGTAATGCCCAAAAAAAGCCCCCGATAATGCAAACAAATTTCAGAGTGTTATTTTCATGCAAGCAAGCTTGGAAAGTAGCCCCCCGAAATATAAATATTAATCTTTTCTGTGATTTAAATGTGTATAGAAAGAGCTCAGTACCTGTACTTCTGACTATGGTATATATTGAGCATTGACCATCATGGTTCACTTAATTGCACATTTCAATTAATTTATTTCCACAACTTGAATAAAGCATTTATGGGCAATTCCAGCGTCACGGGCATTATAAATTTTAGAATTTGTATGACTTTCCAAATACCACTACTAATATGACCCTTTCTATTGTCTAGCTTTTACTTGAATTACAAGTTAAATATACCCTACAAGTTTCAGAACAATATTTGTCATTACTTGTTCAATTATTCCACAAAATGTACATATTGGCAGTAGTCGGATATCTGGATAGTACAAAAAATAATATTTGAATACCTACAGCTGTTAAGCTATTTGAATTATTAAAATATTCAGATATTTGTCCCAGGCTATAGACTACATGTATATTACAGCACTTTACTGTATTCATATTTTTATGTGTTTTATAAAGGGGCCTAAGTTTTCAGTCTTTGCAGAATCTTCGTCGGTGGCTGAATCAATTTGGTTGAGCCTAGATGATAAGATTCTGTTAGGATCAAAAGCTTATACTAGCCCATATATTGACTCTCATTTTCCTTTCCTACACCATCAAAATTTTAATAGTTTTTTTTATTAATAAGCAGTTTTCAACAGTATATTTATTAAATCATTGTCAAGTGTGCAAACCCCTGATTGCACCTTTAAGGCTAGAGGCAGACTGATTACATGTATTGTGTCCTGTGTACATTTCATGCATACCAACCTTTAATGGGCTGTCACTCCCACCCAATCACAGGACCAGAGCAAGACTCTCCCAGGACTCCCCACTGGGACTCGCTCATAGTCTAGGGTTCCATGCAAGTCTTGGTGGTGGTGATGGATGGTGATCAATGATGATGCTGCTGCTGCTGCTGCTGCTGTTGCTGCTGATGATGATGATGATGATGATGATGATGACAACGATGGCTGGCATCGTGTATGACAATGAAGACAATGATGAGGAGGATGGTGGTGGTGGTGATGATGGTGATGATGATGATGGTGATGATGGTGGTGATGAGGAGGATGGTGATGATGATGGTGGTGATGAGGAGGATGATGATGGTGATGATGATGGTGATGATGATGGTGATGATGATGATGGTGATGATGAGGAGGAGGATGATGGTGATGATGATGATGGTGATGATGATGGTGGTGATGATGATGATGATTATGATGATGATGTTGACAGTGATTAAGCCTGAGTCATGTCTGTTATTTCTTGCACTGGGCCCAGAGGGCGTTGCACCAGTTGGGAACTGGTGTTCCGATGAAGCTAATGGAACTCGGTAGAATCACGCAAGCATTGGCAAAAATGCAGTGTTTTAGGCTTAAATTTCTCTTTTTATATGCAAATAATATTACAAATATTTATGCTCTGATGGATGAATTATGAATATGAATCTTTATGGAAATATGTAGTAACAGAATATTCAGAATTACTTGTGGTGGTGGTGGTGATGGTGTTTGATGACAACGACGACGACGACTGCGGCCATGACACGGATGGTGGCGGTGGTGGTAGTGATGACGATGGCAACAATAAGATGAGGAGGATGGTGATGGTGATGATTATCATCATTGAGATGTAACGATGAGGATGATGGATAGGAGGAAGTTCAGAGGAAGGAAGGCTGATAGTGATAAAGGCTTTTTGTTTTGATGGATGTTTATGATAATAATTGTATGAATTATCACTTGAGTCTGTCTCTTGAAGACTAGCCACATCAGGCTCCATCTTCCCTCGTTCCCTGCTGGTTTCCATCAGAATACAACAATACACGGGTCAGGATGCCATGTAACCAGTACAACTATGATATTTCTGGTCTGTTAGTATGTGTGTGTGTGTGTGTGTGTTGGGGGGGGGGGGAGAGTGATATGAATGAATGGGGACACTATGCATTCTTTGTTTTTTTTTACCAAAGTATGTATTATTTACAAACTATTATTTTGTATTTTGTATTTTTGTAATGTTTTCTTTTAGGGGAGGGGAGGGGCACATGACCTCCCCCCCCCCCCCCCCCCCCCCCATAGCTCCTCCAATGATAAAAGATGTCCTCCAATCATCCATCTTCCCTGCTGGTTCCCATCATACAGTGACCCCAGAGGTCGGGGTGCCTCCATGATTGGTTAACTCTGTCATTTTTAACCCGTTTAAGTTGTCTAAAATGTTCAGAGATGTGGCTAATGAAGAATTTGTGCTAGTATACCAAAGTCAAACACTAATCAATGGGTTGATCCTCCTCAGACGTGAACTTACTATTAACCGGTTCATGACGGACTGATTTTGCTACAACATGTATTCTCCATAGACCAAAGCTGGAGTATTTTTGGGACCGGTCCTGAATGGGTTAAAGGTTTATAGTCTGATTCTAGGAGACTACCAACATTTGGACTAAGTTTAAAAGGTTCCATCTTCTCCCGTTCCCCTCTGGTTCTCAGCGCCTGTCCACTGGTACAACTCATAGGTCATTGGGGGCAGCAAGGGGGTGACAACTACCCCTATTGGAGGAATACTTGCTTACAGTTACAGGTTTAACCCACTCCCTCTGGAAAGTAGTTAAACAGTTGTATAAATATACATCACTTTTATATTTTGTTATTTATTGGGGTTGGGGTGGGTAATTGCTGCTCCCTTATAGCATCCTTTGCCATGTTGAGACTAATTAAAAAATATTGATATGACTTACTCAGTGACAGTGATTAATGAGTAGTGCATGATTTGATGTTAATTGATTTTTGCTTGCTGTTATATACTTCGTAACCATGTGATGAAAAGAATTTCCATTCATTTGGACACTAAGATCAAATCAATCAATTATCAATCATTTTCTTTGCTCCTTGTCTTGCTGGACTCTGGGTATACCCCTGCACCCATCACAGGGCAACAATGAACAGGGTCAAGGGGCCATGTATGATGGCATCACTCCTCTCTCTCTCTCTCTCTCTGCTCTGTTTATCTGTTCTTGACAGATTGGTCTGGTGGTACTGGTACTGTAGCTGTAAGCCTACACCAGGGCGTACTACAGTACCACTCTCTCTGGTATTGCCATGGATTTCTCTAGCGCTCCTGCCTGTGGCGTTTTGGTTTTGGATACAATCTGGGTGTAGCTACATACATTGGCTCGGAGAAGTGACTTTAAGACCAGGGAACTGGTATTTCGACTGGTATACCAATGATAAGACACGTAAGACTGAGGATCTTCAAGCTAGACAGGATTACACAGTAACACTATAGATTTCACAAGAGCTAGCGCTCGCGCTCCTGCCTCTGGCCATTTGGTTTTGGATACAGTCGGTTTTTCTAGCTACATACTTTGGCTTTGAGAAGTGTATACATACGACCAGGGAGCTTGTATTTAGACTGGTATCTCAATGATAAGACATGTAAGACCGAGGATCTTCAAGCTAGACAGGATTACACAGTTATCTATGGACATTCAGACCAGGCTCATGCCTTGGTCATTATGCCTCTGGAACTGCTAGCAAATGGTCTGTGTTTTGTTTTCGCTGTTTAATCATTGCTTAGTTTAATGTGCTCCAATTTTGAGATATTGGATACTTTGAGAGAATTTTACAAGTATATCTGGAAGTAGACTCATGGAAAAGTGGCATACACAAAGGATTTTCTCTATTGGGTTGCTCAATGTCCGTATATTACGTATGTACTGTATATTGCGTATGTATGCTACTGGAACGGAACTGCCAGCAATATGGTCTGCTTCTTGTTTTTAGACTGTTGTTTTACACGTTGATGTATTATGCTCCGTCGTGTGAGATTTTGAATACTTCAAAAGCAATAATTATGAAATATAATTGCATTAATTTGAGAGAAATGTGCATATTTCTGGATTACTCAAGAAGCACAATTGACATTCACTTTCTCAATATCAATGTCCCATTGGACTGCTTTGAGAAATAATAGTCTTATGTTGGCTTTTTGATAGACTTTGCATGATTTGTGATGCTCTTGTGGCTTAGACTTCCATGCTATGATATGCATCAAAAGAAAGCGCTAGCTCCACAAGCTTGGAGTACACAAAGGAATGTCTCTAACTTCTCTTGCACAGTGTTGAGCCGGGGTGACTTGAACTGAACGAAAATTGGTGTATGTTTTGTTTTGGCTTTTCATATATGCACATGCACATACAGTCAGTATAGCAGTGCTTGAATTTTGGAAGTTTGTAATGGGGAGTTAGCATTGAAATGGTCTGCAATTTGTTTTTGCTGTTGTATGATTATTCCTCTAAGGTAATTTATTTAATGACAGTGATTTGACATTGTTGTTTGGTTTCTTGTTTCTGCTGCCTGATGATATACATGTATTCTGCAATTCTGTGTTCAATCAACTTCAGTGTTCTACAATCAACGTTCATTGGATCAGTGATTTAAATATGGCATACAATGATGTATCAAAGGATAATAACAGGACATTAATTGGCTGATATCTAAAGGGGGGGAGGGTCGAAACATAGAATCACCCAAAACTATTTAAAGCCCATCTATGACATAGCCAGAATAACCCAGCCTTATGAGGGTTAAAGGAACTAAGTAACATTGTCCAAATCCTCAAAATCCAATTGGAATTCTAGCGGTCCCCTAATACCTTGTATTATTTGTATTAACAATAAAAGCATGGGACAGGTTTCGGTTTTTCAAATTTCCATTTCGTTTAAAAGGTTTTTACGATTGAAGTGTTTGGATATGAAATTATCTACGGGACCTTTTTAGCCGTGTACAAAGTAAGTGCAACGAGCAAGTGAGTATCAGTTTGAATTTTTGCTCATTTCTCGGCCAAATGATATCAAATTAACTTGAAATGTTCACACATTACGTTGTGGACATATCAGATCACACCAATACACTTTTTTTTTTACCCACGCATCAATTTCTGCACTTGTCAACAAATTTACTGATCCCTTTAAAGCTGGCAGTTATTGTGTTCAATCAAGGAGCAAATACAGTTACACGCAGACATGTGTATCTGCAATAATTATTTGATCAACCTAGATCCAAACTCCAAAGTACCATCACCCCTTTCCAACCCCATCTCCCATCTCACACCCCCCCCCCCCACCCCCCTCCAAACACATGATCACAATCGGTAGTTGCATATATTTAGCCTACATTTCATGCTACCCAATCTTCCACCTTGCCTGATAAGTGATAAAGTTGCCAATTTACAATGTATTGATGATGCAATGACAGTCACAAGACAGTGGGCCACTTGTAAGAAAACGGAAATAGACTGATAAATCGATTGTACAATGTACATACATGTATACGTGCGATTGTGTGAATATAAAAACCTAGAGGAGCTAGAGGGTTAGATCAGCACTTAGCTGATGTTACAAGTAGAATGTACCCTTGGAAATGGATTTCACATTCTTTTTTTTCTTTCTATCTGCACTGATATGATGGGATCATATTAGTGAACAGACAATACACAGTGGCCCGAATTCTCATCAGTGGCTCAACTTGAGCCGGCCTAAAAAGACAAAGACTACCGGTAACCAGTTAAACCATTTTGCACCTGCAGACCTATTGTCTTGTTGCTATTGGTCCCTGGAGATATTCTAATTAGGTTTCCTTTCATTATCCAGTCAATCCCTTGATTTCTGCTTATAGGCATCAGGACAATGGGCCCTTTGAAATTCAGTCATAGTATAACCGGTCACCAGCAATACAATATCCAGGATGATCCAAGACGCAATTTGGCTGATAACCGACTATACTATGACTGAAATTCAAAGGGCCCATTATCCTGATGCTTTCATCTTAACTCAAGTGAGTTACTGGATAATGAAATGTAACAATTAGAATAGCAACAAGACAATAGGTATGCAGGTGCAAAATTGTTTAACTGGTTACATGTAGTCTTTGTCTTTTCAGGCTCAAGTTGAGCAACTGATGAGAATTCGGGCCTATGTATGTAGGTAAACATTAATCCTGAAGTACTGTACATTCTGTAAACAAAAAGTATTTATAGGTCTTGTCTAAAACCAAGTGCAAGGTTGGCTTTGAAGGCCTACATGAAATGCATACATTTATTGTGTGAGTGCAAATTCCCTATGACCAAGGAAGACAAATGCATCTATTTTATGACTCGACGATACAAATATATACGTCAGTTGCAATATGAAGTTCATTTGAAGGATCTTGGCATTTTTGTTTTTTTCCAGTGATTGCCATACATACATGTACTCGAACATAAAAACATGGTTTATTTTGCCAGTATATGCAATGATGATATTTTTTTATGAGAAACAGTTTTTTGTCTAGAGGGTTTTTATTTATAGTACACAGTACATACATTTATGTCATTTTGTAGCGCTCACTGTCTCCAATAAAATGCAATCCATCATTCACTGTGTAGGAGGGATCATGTCAAAGTATTAAGATTACGGCTGAAGATTTATAGCGTAGCAGGGATGATCAAAATATTTATCTGAATTCCAAGGTAACATTTTTTTTATGGTATGCATACCTCAACCATATGGTTTTAGATATTAGCGTTATGTTTTTCAGTAGAACAAAAAAACAAAACAACAACACAAAAGTGATAACCCTTTCAGAAAGTTTCAGGGGGGAAATTAAATCTATTTTGGGGGGAAGGGGCACCTTCCAAGCTCACCTGCATGCAAATAGCAGTCTTAGATTGTTTTGCATTGAACTACATGTAGATACAAATTTACAGGGTCATTTTTTTTTTTTTTTTTTTTTTGGGGGGGGGGGGGGGGTTAAATGTCCCTGAGCCCCCATCCATTTTTTGTTTTACTGGACCCTTTCATTATCTTTGTCCCTGATTGTTGATACTGGAACTGCCTTCACATACATGTACTAGAATGCATTATCCCTGTTGAGATCTTTCTCATTCATCTCAATTTGAAAATTGCTAAAGTACTTTTACTTTTAAATTTGACTGTTGATCCAACTTATGATAGTTAAAATATTCATTGTCATTATATATACTGTATAGTAAATGTATATTGGCCAATAAATATTATAATCATGCTGATAGCTGGCATTGAAGACAACTCCAAGGTCAATCATTCTCATAAGACGAGCAGCTTTTAGTCATCATTGTTTATTATGGAAATCCTTGTAACTAAACTGATACCTGACAATGATCCAAGAGTAATGCCAAATTTAACCGCTCATCTTTTAAATGAAAATTTATTGTCATTTATAAATGTATGGCAAATTGGCAATGAATGTAACCACACTGGTTAACTGGCATTGATTGAAGATGAATTCCAAATTTAACCACTCATCATTTAAATGACAATTGTAGTCATTTATAAAGTATAATCCACGGCAATCAATATATATAACCACAAAGGTAACTAGCGTTGATAGAAGATGAATTCCAAATTTAACCACCTATCATTTAAATGACAATTTTTATTGATTTATAATCCTTGGCAATCATTTTAACCACGCCAGTTTAATCTCTCATCATTTAAATGAATATTTGTAGTCATTTATAATCCATGGCAATCATTGAAACCATCCTGATACCTGCATGACATTGATCGAAGCGTAACATCAAATTGAACCACTCATCATTTTTGCCCTGACAAAGCTTCTGCTAGGAACGAAAGCAAGTCTCCTTACTGACTCTAATTTTATTACAATGGCAATTTTTTAGTAGATTTATTATTTAAGCAGTTTTTAGTAGTATTTTTCTCAATCCACTCATCATTTAAATGATTTATTATCCTTTATGCATCCGAGGCTATCATTGTACATGTAACCAAGCTGATACCTTAAGCCTCCACACTAACTTCTTTCCTTGCTGGCCCATTCGGACAAGCAAAATCATACCTTCTGAAAACTTACTTGCCCGAGCAGAAAGTTTACTTGCCCGCTTACTTCTAGATGAGATTTGAACATAAGGAATTAGTCTTTCATATTTGACCAATAGTTTGGTTGCCCGATTGGGCAACCAAGCCTGGCCATTTATGACATTCGACTTGCCCGACAAATTGTTTTACTTGCCCCGGGCTATAGGGCAAGTGCTAGTGGCCCTGCATTGATCGGTGATGAACTTAGAATTTAACCACTCATCATTTGAATTTAATATCATTTTATTACATCCCTGACAATCAATGTAACCACGCTGGTATCTGGAATTGATCGAGAATGAACTCAGAATTCAACTGCTATTTTCAGTGACAGCCATGCGCAAACCCAATCTATCATTCAATTCAGTGCGTGATGAAACTTGTCACATTGATCGAAGAGGGATTGTCGGTGATCAAGGGTAATCAAATATTTATGAAACTTTTTTTCCCCCCAATTTAAATTACATTCAATAAACGTGTGCTGGCTGACTAGCTCGGTCAAATGCGTACGGTACCGTACATGTGGCATTCGGTCAAGTGGAATCGGATGCAGGGAATGGGCATTAGTGGTGCTTCGTTTTTAGGAAATTAGGGGAAATTGGGCAGTGTGTCCGTTTATAAGCCAGTAGTCGTACGTTTTGATTATATCCTGGACTTATTTGAGAGAAGGACTGGGACACATGGAAGCCCTTTATTACGAAGGGTTTGAAATGATGGCATGCAGGATTTATTGCATTTTGAGAGCAATTACACGTTTTTTTCTCCGTGATTCACGCGGGTGTAATGATGTTTGACGAGATAGTCTTTGGTGACTGTTTTTTTATTTATTACTGTATCTGGTAATGATGATGCATGTACGTTTCACAAGAAGTATTAGATTTTTTGTTGTGCTCTGTATAGTCTACATATTATGTTTCCTAAAAATAGAGTATGTCTTTTTCATATTGTCACATTGATTTTGCTTTCATGCTGTGGAATTTTTAGTAAAGGTCTGAGATATTATTTCTATCAAAAGATCAAAAGTTCAAAACCAATTTATCAAATAATGCTGAATGCCAAATCAATTGAATACGGAACCATTTTCAAGCATGCGCAAATGCCAAATGATAGACGTTTTTTTGAAGGATAAATTAATTTAGTTTTTTTTTAAAGAAATGTGTGCTTTATTCAATTCCAAAGATGAGGGAACCCTGAATACATATTTATATTGGTCATTTAAAAATTGATGTTGAATATATATAATTGTGCAGATTTGGCTTGAAGATAGTGTTGCCGCGTTTCGTCTGTGGCAGGAAATCGTTCACTTATCGATTTATCAGTAATTATTTATTTTGTTGGGGAATCTGTCTTTTCACATCAATATTCATAATTCAGTAAATCCCCTAGTCCCCAATTGTTTTGTGTTTAATAAATGTCAAGTGGATAGATTTTTAAAGGGTTAAATGAAAGAATTCTGGCAATTTTTTTTTTCAAAGCTGAAAGAAACTGGCTCTGCCTCATCCCATGAAGAATGTTAAATTACAATCAGCCCTCCTTCTGGCTTCATCAACCTCACTTCCCGCTAGTTATGCAGCGCGTGACAAAGTGGTTCCACTCACATTTGCGTCTTGGGACCTCCGTGATGATATTATAAGGCGGTGGTTCTCCTCTTTAACCGCAGCGACTGTCCGCGGCGCATCTGTCGTTGTGTGACACGTGATAAAGCCATCATATATCGTTTTCAAGCCGGTCGGTCTGTAGGCGCTAACTTGATGGATGGCCAATTAGGCGATGAGGCGTACACTTATCAGTTGAGCAATGATGGGATTGTGGCTTGTTGTGGCAGTGTGCATGTAGGCGGATAGGCGGTGATCAATGAAGAGTCTGTGGTTGGTTTTAAAGGGATCTAGTAACATTGTCAAAATCTACAACATTTACTTGGAAATCTAACCGTTCTCACATACCTTGGCCCCGTTGCAGAAAGGGATATGATCCATTGTAAAGTTACAATCAATTGCAAGCCCTCTTACTTCTAGATAAGATTTACATACCTGTATGAAATTATATTGTTCTCTCGTAGTTGAGCAATTACTTACATGTAGTTACCAGATCAGGCAAGCAAACTAGACAATATTCTTACTAGCCCCTCTTTCAGAATGCATTTTTCTATACAGACTGCTTCTAAATATGATTTACACAATATGAAATTACACTGTTCTCTCATCGTTGAACAATTATTAACTTGCCTGATGCCAATTTCTACTAGTCCCGGGCAAGCGGGCAAGTGCTAGTGACGAGCCCTGCCTTACTCTTACAGAATGCATTCTTCTATACAGACATGTACTGCCCCGTGTTCACACACAAAAATTTCATCCCTTAATCATGACTAAAGAATCAGCAGCTGACTATAGAATCAGCTGCTGATTAGCTATACGATGAAATTTGTGTGTCTGAACGCTGATTAACGAAACGACATATCGTTAGTCATGACTAACGAAACACAGGTTTTATCGTTGTTTCGTACGAGAGCTGACTATAGAATCACGCTCTTTTCGTGTGTGAACAACCATCGCTCGATCATGATTAGCTATACGACTCGTAACTAACTGGGCGTGGCTTAACGTGAACGTTCGCGCGAACAGGACAACACACTGCGCAGTAGCAAACTGCGCACTTATACGATGTTCGGTGCACCTGGAAACCAGCTGTTGTGGAATCTTGGCTTTGTGTGTGAACGTAAGAGGTAGTTTGGTTTAATCATGACTAACGATACATTGTATCGTTAGTCATGATTAAGGGATGAAAATGTTTGTGTGTGAACACGCTGCAGTATGATGTAGCACTGCTAATGGCCTAGTCCCATTATAGTGTATCTCCTTTCGTTTCATATCTGTTTGACATCCGGAAGGTACTAGCAGGAAATAAAATGATGTGGACCAAGTTTGGAATGGACTAGTAGGATACTTTTAATTTGGCTCTGTTTGCTTGAAACAAAATGTCAGGAAAATTCAACATTTGCTAGATACTGACCGTTTAGCCGCATTTTTTTGTGGATATAAATGGAAGGACATACGCTAGAGTGGGGCTAGGCCATACATATCGCAATTGTAGACAGAGACTGCAATAGATTTCCCCTGGCTCATGATGATCAGATCAAGCCCCCGGGCAATTTACCAAATCTGATTTTCTGGATAAGTTGGCATCATTATGATCAGCAAGAAAATCTAATAATTCTCGTATCACCGTCTCGTTTGGAGCGATGTACTCAGACACGCCGGCTCCTGTAAGCGCTGTTACATTTCATATTTATATCGGGGAGCTCATTTTCGGAGATGAATTGGGAAATAAGTTGGCAAACAGTTCTCCCTAAAAGATTTCCCACCCATTTGTTTGTTATATGTGTTGATTGTGATGGTGTGATCACATTGATTATGTAAGGAACATTGATGATTGATTGTTGCCATTATATGCATGAAAATATTTGTGGGCCTGAAAGCGCACCCGCTGTTACATTTATTTGTATCGAGAAACTCATTTCGGAGATGAATTGAACAATCAGTTGGCAAACACCTTTCCATAAAGGATTTCGAATCTCACCCATTTGTTTTGATATATTTGTTGATTCACTGATCACATTGAATCATGCAAGGCCTTTTTTATTATTGTCATATAAATATTTGTGAGCCGAAAGTGTAGCCGCTTTCATGCCGCAGTTACACAAATTATTTATATCGAGAAGCTCATTTTGGAGGTGAATTCGAAAAAAAGTTGGCAAACACTTTTCCCTAAAAGATTTCCAACCAAATTGTGTTTATTTAAATGATTCACTGATCACATTGATTCATGTAAAGCTTTGTTGATTAATTAAAATATTTGTGGGCTGAAAGTGTAGCCGCTTTCATGCCGCTGTTACATTTATTTATATCAAGAAATTCATTTCTGAGATGAATCTTTGAAAAATAAGTCGGCAAACACTTTTCCCTAAAAGATTTGCCACCCAACTGTTTGTATGTGTTGATCGCGTGCTGATCACATTGATTCATAAAAGGCCTTTTTTATTGTTTTAACTTTTAAGACATATAAATATATCTGTGGGCCTAAAGTGATTTAAGTAGGAAAATCTAATAATTCTAGAATTGCTATCTCATTTTGAAAGTTGCACTTAAATTGAAAAGACCTTGCTAGTGTGAATATAGCAAGTAAATGTAGTTGATGTTGATATAGTTGATGCTGTTTGTAATCACATTTCGTGCAAATTGTCTTGCGTTGTGAGTAGGCATTTATATATCGGCATAATCGTAACTATCTTCGAATATAAGTGTTTTATATTAATTATTAACAAATATGTAAATATATAATCACGTTTTCTTAGAAATTTACTTCTGTGTGATCAGTCCTTTTGAGAAGACTAATTTGTTGTTATCAGCCAGGGGGGTGTTTCACAAAGATCCTAAGTTGATCTTAGCACTAAGATGGTCTTAAATATTATGGAAAGCCATTAGTGTCTTGAAACAGTTTTATAAAAGTTATGTTGAAATGCATAAAATGTTGATTCAAATCATTTATATTTTCTAATTATCAAGGAGATTCATAATCTTCACATACATTTCATGAAATCTCTTTGATAATTAGAAAATATATATGATTTAAATCAACATTTTATGCATTTCAACATAACTTTTACAAAACTGTTTCAAGACACTAATGGCTTTCCATAATATTTAAGACCATCTTAGTGCTAAGATCAACTTAGGATCTTATCTTTGTGAAACACCCCCCCCCCCCCCCCCCCCCCCGTTCTTGTAAGCATTATCTCTCTCTCCCTCTCTGTGATTACTGACCCAAGGATTTCTGGGTTTACTAATAGGCAATATAAATTGACATATAATGACTAGAGATATTGAGGTTATGTACTGTACATGAGCGAACATACTGTGGAAACCTACATGAACATCAAGTACACAACTTTAATGTGTTGATATGAAGCAAGACACTGCCATTGAGTATTAAGATGATGATCATGTGACTCATTGGAGCCCCCCCCCCCCCCCCCCCCGATCAGTCCGACTATGCTACGCCAGCTAAAGTTTTCTTAGGTTGAGGTCTGAACAGGTTTAATCTCTACTACATGTACATGTAGTAGGCTACACCTCATAGCTGGTTTAGCCAGGGTTTAACCCAGTTGCGATTATATGATTTTGGTTTATGAGGCATTATTCTTATGATTATTCCAGCTAAAAATTTCTTGGGTTGAGTTCTCAACAGATTGACTCTACTAGTAGTAGTACGCTATCACAGATTGGATCCTTGATGTTGATTTAGCCACATGTTTAACTTGCATGTGCCATTTTAGTATATGAGGCATTCTACTAATACTCCAGCTAAAGTTGTCCTGGGTCGAGGTCTGAACAGGTCAAATCTACATCCCTACTATCTACTCCATGCTGGTTTAGCCATGGTTTGACAGTTATAATGATATGACTTTGGTATACGAGGCATTCTTTATTCCAGCTAAATTGTGCTTGTGTTGAGGTCTGACCAGGTTTACCCTAGTCTCTACGTCTCTACGAGTACGCTATCACAGCTCCATGTTGGTTTAGCGATGGTATGACAGTAACTGTAAAGATGATGATATGAGTTGTTTGTCATCCCAATCTCCATCCACCATAGATTAGATTCCTGTGCAAAGTTTGTTTGGGCTTAGTCCTGGATGGGTTAAGATGTATGTCATTATCTTGTTACAGATAGGAGGTTACATGTTCAAACATGGTTCGACCCACTCAGAGTGCTTTGATTCTTTCAGAACGTCCCATATTCTCCATAGGTTTCATCCCAGAGTTTGTTTGGGCGCAGTTCCCAGTGGGTTAACAGCAAGATTACATGTACATGGTATTCCATGACAGATAGGAACCCTAGTTTTGGGTTTACCTATGGAGCCTACTATCATGGTTAAACAAAGGTTTGATAAACCAACTTTATTTTGCAATCTCCATACATACCACATGTCTTAGTGGATGTGCTGTCACTACTATGAAGATGTCCCCAGAATGGTAAGGTCAGTTTTGAGTCATGCTTTTAGAAATTGTACATTGAAACGTGCAGACCTTGGCTTCCTGTGCCAAAGGATCCCCGTCTGTGTGATGAAATGACAGGAGACCTCTCTGATTAAATGGACAACCAGTGTAATTGAATTTTGTTTTACCATAGAGCAGGAATCAAAGAACTATAGCCCTCTGCTAAATTGACAACAGTGCGGATGTTGAAATTTGAAGAGCATTGAGACTTGAGAGTGGATGTAATTTGCCAAAGACTAGCGCAAGGAACCCAACATTCTATATTTGGAGTGAACATACTGTGGAAACCTATAGGCTATCATCAAGTACACAACTTTATTGTGTTGATCATGTAATAGCAAGACACTGCCATTGAGTATTAAGATGATGATCATGTGACTCTGAGGGACAGCAGTTGTGAATTTTTAGTATTTTTATCGTACTGGAGTTGACGCGGCCGGCTGTCTCGATCATCACCATGAACACGGCACGCTACACCTACAACAGTATAGGCCGAGTGCCCGGCTATCCCATGTCGGTGCGGTAAGTGTTTGTACACAGAGGTTTGAGTGTGGCATGCTTTATGTGTATTGTTTTTAAATTTGAAATCATCCTTGATATGTGTTTAAGATGGTTTTCATATTTGCTATTAAACTTATCATAGAGGAAAATAAGAATTGTTTGTGGCAAAAAATAATTTGATTTGCATTTCTTTGGCACTGTATGAACTTCTGATATAATTGTATTTGATTGACTTACTAATATTTCTGTCATAGTAGGAAAAAGTATAGATTTAGAAAATAATGTACAGGTCTTCTTAATTGGCACTAAACCATGTTATTACACATTGTACACATACAGGACTCACTTAATATAAAGCTATCTTGTTATAAAGAAAACAAAAAAGAACGTGTTGGATGGACAGATGGAAAAGGAGGAAGAGAGAAGAGAATATAGCCTTAGAGGAGGAGAAAGAGGACATTTGGAAGTAGAGTGAGAGGAATCTGGGTCAAAGAACGGGAGAGAGGGAGAGATGAACGGAGGATGTTGAGCAAAATATGCATTCTTTGACCCTGGAATGTCACAAACTATGGATCATGGGAAGATATGGAAAAGAAGAGTAGGAAAGGTGAAAGAGAGGAAAAGTAGAAGAAGATTTAGTAGAGAAAAGAGGGTGAGCGGGATGGAGCAAGCATTATTTGACACTGAAATGTCACGAACTATGGATCAGGGGGAGAGACAGAACTAGAAGAGGAAAGAAAGGAGATGGAGAGAGACGAAATATGTCAGTAGAGTGTGGGAAAACAAGGTGACAGATATATTTGGGAGAGAAAGCAAGAGCTGGAGAAGGGGAAATGAACGAAGGATGTTGAGCAAAATATGCATTCTTTGATGCTGGAATGTCACAAACTATGGATCAGGAGGAGAGATTGAAAGAGAAGAGGAAAGAAGACTAGGAAGGGTGAGAGAGAGAGGAAAAGTGGAAGAAGATTTAGTAGAGATCATATGGTGAAAGGGATGGAGCAAGAGGGGGAGGGAGAGAGGGGGACAGATGAACTAAGGATGTTGAGCAAAATATGCATTCTTTGATGCTGCGATGTCACAAACTATGGATCAGGGAGAGACAGAACAAGAAGAGGAAGGGAGAGAGGAAATGTGGAAAAATATTGAGAGAAACGGGATGAGAGATGTAGTTGTTAGAGAGAGTAAGAGAAAGGGGGAGAGACACCAAGGAGGTATGAGATCTTATACCTCCTTGGAGAGACAAACTTGGGATGTTGAGCAAAATATGCATTCTTTGATGCTGGAATGTCACGAACTATGGATCAGGTTTTGTATTTGCCCAAGCAGCCATCTCAACAATGTCACATTTGATTTTGACAAACATGCATCATATTACATGTAGTGACTACAGTGTACATGCAAACTTATATGGCTGATTTTCTCTCTCTCTCTCTCGCTCTTTATTTGCCCTTAAAGCCCCTTGTCAGTTTTGTATACAAGGCTACATGTACAGGCACTGTAAAATATGAATGTTGATTGTACTTAAATAATACCTATGGCAAAATATTTTCATACTACATCTGGGCCCCCATTGCAGAAAGAGATACAATCGATTGTAAGTTACAATTAATTGTAAGTCAGATCATGTGTTCTAAATGTGAAAAATCTGATTGATTGAAACGCGCACATTTTCTGACTTACAATCAATTGTATCTTTCTGCAAAGGAGCCCAGGATACATTCTAAGTGTAAATGCAAAGTCTAGAACACAAACCTAATTGTATTTGACCAAAATGTGTCCGATTAAGTGACTAAAAAGAAGTCTTTTTTTCATAACAAACATTCGATTTGGAAACTGCATGGGGAAAATAATCTAGTATACATGCAAAGGGTTAAATAATTCAATAGAATATTATTAAAGAATTGACATGTAAAATGTAAATAGAGCAAAATTAATTAGTCTGGAGGTTACTGACATATATATATGTTTACACAGTGATGTAAGGTGGTCGAACTGATGATTGGTGTGGGGGGGGGGGGGGGGGGGCACATCTATGTATTTCTTCATTTTTACACAGATTTTCCCCTTATGTTTTGTATTGTCTTTGTCAAATTATTGGGGGACACATGCCCCTGTGCCCTCAATAGCTATGCCACTGTGTATGTATTTCTTTCTTTTTTACACATATTTTCCCCTTATGTTTTGTATTGTTATTGTCATATTATTGGGGGGTTGGCACGTGCCCCCCCCCCCCCCCCCCCCCATCCCCCTGTAGCTACGCCACTGTGTTTACATTGAGTGGGAAATCTTGCCCACGGCTGTATGAATGAATGTTGGGGTACATGAAGGAGGGTGGGTTGTGGGTACCTGAAATTTCTTCTACACAGATTTTCCCTTTCTGTTTTGTAAATAGTTGTTGTGCCCCCCACCCCCCTCCCCCCTGTAGCTACGCTGCTGTGTTAACATTTAGTGGGAAATCTTGCCGACTATGTATGAATGTTGGGGTGCATGTAGGAGGGGGGGGGGGGCACCTGATATATTTCTTCTTCCCCCCCCCCTCCCCCCTGTAGCTACGCTGCTGTGTTTACATTTAGTGGGAAATCTTGCCGACCGCTGTATGAATGTTGATGCCTTTATCCCAGTGCCTTTCTCCGTCTGCCGCCAGAGGTCAATTATAGTACTGTACACTTGTTTTAATTAAGTGAAATTCCATGCTGTCTGCTGCGAGTCCAATTTGGTGATATATTAATTAATGCAACTGTATACTATGATTTACATGTGGTATAACCAAGGAGGTACTATCAATACCTCCCTGGTATAACAGATGATATAGTGATTAGTGAGCAGCCTTGTATACTACATGTTAATTATAGTACCGTAAACGGGGGTG
Source organism: Echinarachnius parma (assembly GCA_037951105.1). Lineage (NCBI taxonomy): Eukaryota > Metazoa > Echinodermata > Echinoidea > Clypeasteroida > Echinarachniidae > Echinarachnius > Echinarachnius parma. The sequence goes on along the minus strand of JBAMJV010000742.1, from coordinate 130,400 downwards.
ACTTTGGCTGCCTGGGTGACTTTGGCCACTTTTTGAGAAGGATGTATTTTTATCAGCCTTACTCTTTAGAACTAATTTCTGATTTTGTACATTACCCTATAAGAGCATATTTAAACAATAATACATTTTCTCCAAAAAGGTGGCCAACCTGTGAGTTACCCGCAAGACCCGGAGTCCCCGGAAGTTTTGGGGTTTTTAGCTATACAAAGCCCCCAAATCACAACTATCAACTAACAATAACAAGCAAGGGCTTCGGTGAGGAGGGGGGGGGGGGGCTCAAGCCCAAGAGCTCCCCCTCACTACCATGCCACTATCTATATTTGACAGGTTTTGACTGTATAAATTGTATAAATTGTACATTTATAGTTTACATCACATGGAGGACCAGCCCAGAGCCAAAGGCAGAAATGGGGGGGGGGGGGGGGGGGGGGGGGGGGGGGTGGAAAGACTCGAGACTAGGAGCCCCTCCCCCCTTCCCCCCTTGATATGCCACTGTCTATCTTTGTATATATATATTTAATAGATATTACATTTTAAAGTTTACATCACGTGGAGGACCAGCCCAGAGCCAAAGGCAGGCCAGAATAGCAGCTTGCCAGCCGAATGTAATGCAATCCAACGTGAAATGCACATACAAATATCTCTGTAACCTATACCACATACACAGGGTCAAGGGCTCCGCAGTGCCGCTAGTGATACGCTTGAGACGGCGGTGGTGATATGGATCCAATATTTTAGCCGCCGGCACAAATTTTGCCTCAGTATGATTATCATATCATAGTATACTTTACACGTCTGTGCTGTACTTAATTATATACCAGGATGAAGGCATGCACGTGTCTCTATTTTCTTTTAATAAATGAATGAAACAATAGACATACATCTTGCATTTGTAGTGACTGTACCCTTTTAATTTGTTTTGTTTTGTTTTATTCTTGGTAATGGCACAGATGGCCCCATAAAATAAAAGTCACCTAGTTTTTATTGGCTCGTATTGGGCAAACAAAATCTTGAATGAAAATCAAAGTGAATATATTAAAGTATTAACTACTATTTGGGCTAGTGAATGTTTTGGGCTGTTTAGTTTTCAATAGAATGAAAATTTACTCATCTGACTGGAGCAGTGCTTGAAAAGCATTAATGTAGCACCCCGATTAGCGCTTATCACATTCTGACATGATAACGGGCTATCTCAATGCAATTACACAAGAACATAATGTACATAGAACTGGTTGTTAAATTAGATAATGGGTACCGTAAAACTCCGTGTATAAGACGCACTCGTGTATAAAACGCACCCCCAACTTTCTATTAAAAAAAAAAAAAAAAAAAAAAAAAAAAAACTTTTTTTTTTTCTTTTTTTTTTTTTTTAAGAATATTTTTTTTTCATGAATATTCATATATTCATGAGGTAGCAATGCTCATTAAATATGCAAAATACTAAATTCATTAATAACTTTTTTGTTGAGAAAAATGTATAACCACTGTTTAGAAAATTGAATATTAAATGAGTGCTGTTACTCATGAATATCTGTATATTCAATTAGTAGCAGTGTTACTGCTTAAAAACTTGCATTTTGTTTTGCTAACCACTATAATTTATGTAGGACAAAGGTATATTTTGATAAATGTTCCCCCTTATATCAAGCTCTTGTCATGCCCTAGACCAGTTTAATATGCATTAAACATGAATACCGGGTGTCCCAAAAAAAAAATTTTTTTTTTGGCTGTACCTGTGTATAAGACGCACCCCCCACTTTGAAAATTTTCCGACGGAAAAAAAGTGCGTCTTATACACGGAGTTTTACGGTACACTAGAAAACACTAGAAAACACTAGAAAACAAAATCAGAAGATTTGATAACTATTAACATATTAGAAATGAGGGCAAGGTTTTGATATCTTCACGTTCAAAGTTTAATGTACAATTTCCTTCACTAGTATTAGTTTTAAGTGATGATATTGTCAATCGATATGAAATTGATCTCATAATCTGAATCTAGACTTTGAAGTTTGAAGTAGATGTGGACTATTAAAAGAAGACAAAATAGGGTTGAACAATTGAGTAAGCTGGTTTAAATGTGCATGTATAAATTCCTAAGACCCTGTTTGTACCCCCTCAAAATACAATCTGATACATGTTATTCCTTGCCTACTAGTGCACATCGGAATTAATACAAGGGGGCACAGAGAGGACCCCCAGAATGCCAAAAAGGGCCCCCGAAAATCATAAAGAGCCCCTAATTCAAATTATTTCTCACAGAGTTCCCTGTAAAAGACATTTCAGAGAGCTATTTTCATGCATGCTTGAAAAGTAGCCCCCGAAAAATAAAATCTGATCTGTTTTTTCCTTGCGTACTCAGGAAAGTGTTCTGTGAGTGTTTTTATGCGCAACACCAAACACTTGTCAAGAGGGAGATAGTGTGTGATGCACCTGCGGCCTTGTCGGACATTGCATGAATACAAATGACTCGCTTTGCGTTCAGCAATTCATTACCCCGTCCACAATCAGCCTCACACCCACATGTTGGGTTCACACCAAAGCTGAGAGTTACATGTATACCCCATCTTAATAGGCCCCAAAAAGACACGGTTATATGTCAGATTGAAAAGTAGCCCTGAAAATAAAACAATCTGATATGTTTTTTCCTTGCGTACTAGTAAAAGTGTTTTGTGAGTGTTTTTATGCGCAGCACCAAAGACATTGCATGAATACAAATGACTCGCTTTGCATTCATCAATTCATTACCCCATCCACAATCATCCTCACACCCACATGTTGGGTTCACACCAAAGCTGAGAGTTATACCCTGTCTTAAAAGGCCCCCAAAAGACAGGGTGACATGTCAGATTGAAAAGTAGCCCTGAAAATAAAAAAAATCTGATTCGCAACACCAAAGACATTGCATGAATACAAATGACTCGCTTTGCGTTCATCAATTCATTGCCCCGTCCACAATCATCCTCACACCCACATGTTGGGTTCACACACTGTATAAATGTGGAGACATGCCTTGGTGCAGTGTAACATGAATACCAATGTACTGTCATTCTTTGGTGGTGTGGGGATCACATCTGACTGTCACACTTAAATAATAATAATAATATTAAGCATTTATAAAGCGCCATCTATCTAGGTAACCTATTCCGAGGTGCATAATTATTATTATTACCCATGGTCATCAGGTACATTTCAAACCCACACAATGATAGTGCATACATTCTCAACTCCCCGGGGAGCATACTAGCCGTGCTGCCACGAATGATGGTGCAAAGGCTAATTAACACCCGACCATGGTACCCATTTATACACCTGGGTAGAGAGCAGCAATTGTGGATTAATTGTCTTGCTGAAGGACAAACAGTGGGCATACACAGGGTCCAAACTCACAATCTCACGATCGGAAAGCGCACGCTCTACCAATCTTGCCACACCACGACCACTTTTGTACTTTACAATGTATGTCTTCAATAACTGAGGGCATCTGATGCGATGTATCGTGTGTTGATGCAGTCTGAGAGACAGATGAGAGAAACGTCCCTCTTTGCAGAGCAGGATATTTATTGACTGATCTGTTTTAGGACGGGATGACAACAAGTGGCAAGAAGGGAAGTGGTGCAAATGAATGAATGAATGAATGGCTCTCAAATCAATTTTTTGTAGGATTTTCTTGTGGTGCGTTTCCGCAATTAATAGCGGCATATCTTTCACCACGAAGATGAACGCAAGCTGACAAACAGATTGATTTTTTCAATCATATTTTTCACTCCAGGTCATACAGTATGTCCATTTAATGTGTTATTATCTGTAACTAGATTTAGTTAACCTTGAAGTGGTCAAGTCATCCTATACTGGTCCTGAAATAATAATAATTATAATAATAAATTGTATTTATATAGCGCATAATATGAAAAGTACATCCCTATGCGCTAAATCATTCATTGCAACAAATGATGACATAGATGGTACCCTGGGGTACCAAACGAAAATTTGCCATTTTGTTTAATTATTTATTTATTTTTTAGGGCTGTACTGGGGTATAGCGTGCATACAAGCGCGCGCTACACTGCATTCACAACGCAATACGGTTGTACTTCGAGTGGACACAAGATGACGCTACACAACGCGGGATACCGGGGTATAATGGTACCCCGGGGTACTGCGTGCGTCATCAAATTACAATAACAAAATTAACAAAATAAACCCTTTAAACAAACTTACATACACATGTACAAAATATCATGAAATTGTACCATTATGTAATCTATGACATGAAGAAAGGGATAAAAAAACAAAATCCACACAAATCTTTTCTTAAATGTGTTTTTAACCATTTTCTAGGGTGGATGGGGGATGCTATATAATAGAACAGTCTTGAATAGTAGTTGTCATCTTGGTTTTGCGCTCAAATTGTTCATCTTCAAATCAATGGTCCAGTTGTGGGAGAATCCTGCTAGACAGAAAATCAATTCTGATAGTTTCACTCTTTGAATATTTAAAGAAATTTTCTGATAAACATGTTTATAAAAGTAAACGAAAATAGATTCCAGCAATTGCAGTAAGTGCAAATGTGGAACTGGACTTGAGGGCAAACCTGACGTTAACAACTACAAGCAGCTATTTTGTTATATTCAGACATATCCCTAAACCAAAGTTTCTCAAGTTTCTTTATCTTTATATAAACTTGAAATGCAGCTACACGCTGTATATAAATTTGTTTTCCCTGAAATGTTTCAACCTCAACTGAGCTACCCCTTTAAATCTACTTTGATAGTTTAATTTATACGAAACACACATTACAGTGATTACGTTTAAAGTGCAAATAACAAGGCATATTCAAACGATTTTATGTTATTTTCCAATATTTTTTGTAACAAAAATTTGGCATAGCAGAATAAATCCTAGCTATTTATATCAAGATTGTGCAGAAGGTTTGAATACAAAAAAAAAAATATGTAGCACAATCATTTGAGTGACTTGAACCATACAAGTGGAAGAAATGCATGTTCAGCCATGCATACACAAGCCAGCAATTCATCCGATTGTGGTCTGGGAGAGACTGTCCGGATTAGGGGCTGGCCGATTTCCTCTCTTGAGCTTCCGAGCCCCCGTGTCGCGGCTTATTTACCGAGAGTTCCGACGAAGTATTGACAGTGTATACAATGTACGAATCCGGTTGTAGCTACAGAGATGTAATCTATGTCGACTCTATCCTAACCTGCATGTAGACGTGCCTGGGTAAAAAGACTACAGATCATTCATATTGTAGGTGAGGTACATATATAAGCGTTTATTAATGCCTTCTGCACTATTTTCCCTACCATAGCCCCTTACATTGCATGGACTTTTCTTGGAGACGAGGTCTAACTATCTTATTTACTAATTTGGGCTTGCAGCTCTCGTATTAACTCTGGATTATAAGTGACGAGGTGAGATTAATTATGCGTGTCCTTGTGTGTATTTGATATATACAATGCGAGTGTGGATGTGTGTGCGCGTGTGTGTGTGTTTGTGTGAGACGGAGAAAGTATGCATTTGTGTTCATGTGATTGTTTGTCTGAGGCAGTGTATGTGTTTGTGTGTGAAGTGTTTGTCAGTTAGTTTGTGTGTGCATCAGGGAAAAAATTGATATTTTTAATTCGGGGGCTCCCTATCTAATTTTATGGAAGTTTTTCGGGGGCTACTTTTCCAACTTTCGAGGGCTACACATTTCCGGGGCTCTTTTTTCAAATTTTATGGGCTACTATTAAGCTCTAATGCTGTAAGTGATCAATGGATTGGCATTCGATCACGATCCAATCATGCCGATTTCAAAAAAAATAAAATAAATTGGGGGGCGAATTCGCCCGCCACCCCGTGTATTTTTTCCCTGCCCTGGTGTGCATGTTTATGTGTGTGTGGTTTATGCAGGTTGATGTTACCTAGTATTGTATGCGCACATGTGCATCATTTTGTTTGAGTTTGCACTATTTGCCTGACACAGGGTCTGAGAGCGATTTTGCCCCTTAATTTTCAATTTAGCCCCCTAAATTCAGTAGGTAGCCCCTAAAATTACCATGGTATTATGTTAAATATTTTGTGATATCCATCAGATTGAAAAAGTAGCCCCCTAGAATAAAAAATTAATTCCTGCATTGATCCTTATTAATTTTCCTCACAAAGATATTTGTCCCCCCAAAAGAAAAAAAGAAAAAAAATCTCTTCTTTTTATAGTAATATGGGCAAGTAAATAAAATGTCCTGCTCCCCCCCCCCCCCCCCCAAAAAAAAAAATAGTGCCAGAAAAAAGTGAGTTAAACCTATGTATAGTGTACGTCTAAGGGAGACAAGAAAAGTGACCACTGTAGACAGGTGACCACTATCTTTTAGACAGGTTCCATAAAATTGCCTTTTCTTTTCAAGGATCACTTTTATAGGTGGACACAAAAGACAGTTTTGACTGTAATATAATTTGACTGACTTTGTATTGATAGGATAGCTAAGAACTATTCACTATTGTAACTTCATTTATAAAAAAGAAATGTTTGAATATATCTAGCATGAATGATTATTGAACACTTGCTGCAGGCTCTTTTATCCATAGATTGTCAAAAAAGAAATAAAAAGTGTGCATAAATAAGGACATTATATGAATAAAATATGAAAAATACTAAATCATAATTGATAGAGATATCAAGATATTTTCATTGAAAGAACTATTGTGAGATTTGCATTATAATTGTAAATAGTGAATAGAAAGTCAAGCCTATTCAGGACTCGATCATCCTGAAAACAGCTTGGGCTGGGGTCTTTGGAGAGTGCATACATTCTGGCACAATCTATACTCTTCAATGGATTGAAATTATTCTTGTTTATTTGTATATTAACAACATATTTCAATAATAGTCATAGAAATATCCATTGTTAAGTTTGCATTATAAATAGTGAATAGAAAATCAACCTATTCAGGACACACGTTGGGTCTAGATGGAGATGTTATTCCATCCACAATCAAATACTCTTCAAAGGATTAAAATAATTATTGTTCATTTGTATTAACAACAGATTTCAATGAGAGTCAAGAAGGTCGCGTGTATTGTGTGGAATGTTATCGTGGAGAGCTTTTCACACGATCTCATTTGTACAAGCTAGAGCGTTGCCACATTCAAAACGCTTTTCAAGTCAAGAAACGTTCTGTGGCCATTGAAGTAAAAAAAGGCCAAACGGAGCCTTTATTCTGCGACAAAGGTGTTTGTATTGCGGTATTGATCTGTTAACCCCTTACATATTGCTCCATGTTTTCATTGAGGGTTATTATTGATTGAATGTATTGACCACAGAGAACTGCCCCCTGAAAGTGCTCAGCTGCGTTCACATTTGTTATAAACTTTTTAAGCTATCGATGTGGAGATTATTTCATTTAGATACAAATGCCTTAAAAACTAAATGGGCAATGCTTTGTACAAATTTGTACATCTATTATATTAATACGGTAAGCTTCAACCCCCCGAATCGCCTCCCACTCGAGATAACCTCACCCCGAGGATTCGGCGACTCCCCGACCGTCGCGATCGAATGATATACGTTTTGCGGAGGACAATAAGGCATTCCCGAGTCGCTCCCGCCCCGTGGTCGTCGTCCAGATCGAAGAAAAGGGAAAGTCAGCAATGCCAATTGCCCGTTTAAGACGCCGAGCATTGACTAACGATTTATCGCCGTAAAAGTATTTGTAAGAATATAAATTGGAGTAGATAAAACAAATAATATATCGAGAAACCATTTTAGATATAACACGTTGCGAAACTACCCAGGTTTTGATAAATATCAATATTTATATTACGCGGATGGTATGGTACTGATCGCTATTGCCGATTGGCATCGTGTTTGTAAGTGCATGGACGACAAAATGCGACAACTTCAATTTAGCTGCGGTTATACAACGCGCAATGGCTGTACAGCCGTGTATACACGTCGCGCAGTCATCAAATTACCCCACCGAACCGTAGTTTATTTGCATAGCTCACTGACCTGCTGACCATCGTCTCTGGTCACTATCTATTCGCCCTACCGTACACGATACTATAATTGCGCCAGCTGGTGGTAAGATGTATTAAGTCCGCGAGCCCACATGCTTTGTACACAGCTGAGCGGGCGTGCAAAGTGCATTGAAGTGAATAAAGCGGGGTCAGCGGGGTGGACAATGGTGGAGCAGGGGAGTTTTATACAATCTCGACATCTTGCGGTAAGATGTATTATGCCATCCGCGAAGAGAAGACGCCTGGGGTGGGGGGGGGGGGGGGGTATCTGCTCATTTATTATGCAATGCATGTATTGACGGCTACTATTCCCAACCATGGAACTCCCATATCCTTGCTTCAACGGAATATATCATCGGGTTTCACAAGAATATGACAAAATGTATACGCCGGAGAACTTAGATTGGATATGAAAAGTTTATGGGATGCATGTATATAGACGGCTACTATTCCCTTCAAAGGAATATATCATCGGGTTTCACAAGAATATGACAAAATGTATACGCCGGAGAACTTAGATTGGATATGAAACGTTCATGGGACACGACGGGTTATGTGTCATGCAGGCAATTGGAGTCGCGGGGGGGGGGGGGGGGGGTGAGCGAAGAAGCTACTGTATATTAGCAAGTACACGAACATAGTGTACTGTATCTAATTTGATACAAGCGGAACAAATTATGGACTCTATAAAATATGGGGGATAACTGAATAACTTTGCATGGGTACTAAACCATTATGATTTTGTTATACATTGGCCGGATATCGTTGGACGGGACCCTAATGCGTCGGGGCCCCGTCCAACGACGGGTTGTGGGGCGGGATTGAGTCGCCCGTGTTTATTTTGTCTTATACTATTTAAATTATGACTCTGGGAATAGTAAAGATTTAAAGTATCGTTATGTCATCATCGCCTCTCTCTCACAAAAACCCGCGGATTTCCGCGGGTACAGCTAGTTATTGAATATTGATGCAAATAACAGTACATTTATACAAATATGGTAATGAAACAAATTTATGATAAATAGGCAACAAGTTTACAATGCGAACACAGAAATGCATGTATGATGTAAGCAATGTTCAGTATTATGTGTGTAATCATGTATCAATAGCAGGCAATGAAAATATTTTTTTAGAGGAATTCCATAAATTTCTGTACAACATGTAGTTTATTTAGATTATACTTTGTGGATATTATGAAAGAACAATTATTGAGTATGACAATAATAAGCATGTCATTTTATAATGCTTATTGCAATTTCATTTAACCAATTGATGCCCAAATTGTTTTCGCCATTACATGCATTCTCCATGGACCCCCGTGCACAAGTATTTAAAGGGAACAGTTATGAATATGAATGGGTTGATGTAATCCCCTCTCAGCGTTGGTATGCCCTCTATTCTGGTAACAGTCGCATCTCAATGGAGCGTACAACCAAACGTCACACAGAGCGAGTCAGAACGCAGGTAGGGGACCTCGTTTAGGCTCGGTGAATGGGAAGCCTCAGGGACACATTCTTTTGTCAGGCGAAAACTTTGTCGATTTGCACTTCGTCCTGTAGTATAATAAAGTGTGAAACGTTTAGAACTCTCTGTAAAGTACTAAAGGGCAGAACCATTTTAATTACGTTTTTTGAAGTAGCTGAAATATATGAGGCCAGGGAAGCTGTGACTGTGAGGTTGTCGATCTTTTATGTAACAGAATTTTGGAAGTATTTCTGTAGTTTAGAAAAAAGATTTGAGGGAAGTTTGACGATAGATTTTCACCTGTATTGTGTTCAACGAGTGTTATGACTGAGTTTGTAACACGTACATGTACAACACTTTTAATGGTACTCTTTACATAGAAAGAACAGCCAGCATTGGAGGAAAGGGGCTAGATTTTTAATCGTGAGTTCTACAGAGTGTGAACTATTTCTGACAACAGCACTGGAGTATTGTAATGACCTCCTTTAGTAAAGTGAATTAACTCATATGGGGGAATTAACAAGTGTGTCAACTTCCAGAAGGATTCTATAATTCTATCTGACTCAAACACTGGGGTATTGTACTTGCATTCTGGCAGTAGTAGACCGACCGTTAGTACGAAAGCTTGGAGTTTGTCGATTTGCAACGAGTTCTCCAAAGTGCGAAACGTTTCTGACTACAACGCTGGAAAATATTAATGACGTTCTTTCGGTCGACTGGAAATGTAAATGGAGCGGGGACAGTACCTGTAAGTAACAGAACAAATTATGTGCATGTACGTACGTAAGATTAGCGTGAAATTAAGCAGGAAATGGGGGATTGATTTATACAGGGGTGCATTGTGTTTGTTTTGTTGTTGTAGAAGTAATTGAGGGGCTGGGTCACATGTACTCATGTGGTACAAGACTGAAAGTATAATTATAAGGGAAGGGAATGATTTTTCTATGCTTGCAAGTTGCAACTTAGGCAAATTACAGGTTTAAAATTGGAAATGATCAAAACACCGAAAACAGGTTGAAATTCAGACTCCAAGGTAGGAAACATACTACTGTACATGCACTTGCTTTAAGAATAGCTTAGCTTGCTAAACAGCTTGCAATCACAAACTCAAATGTTTTGCCTGAAGCCAGGTGATTTTTTTTGCCAGGAGATTTGTGTATTTTAAATCATTTTAAACAGGAGGTTGGGGAATGGGGGGATGTTACAGGTTTAAAAAGGGAAACAATTAACAGACAGAAAACATGTTGGAATTTAGACTCCAAGGTAGGGAACATAAAATTTCATGCAAAATTATTGGATTATGCTCCCAAATTAGGCATTTCTACTTGAAAATGAGGTGATATTTGCCAGAATACTTTTGAGAGGGGATTGGGGGGGGGGGGGGGGGGGGGATGTTGTCCCTTTAACCTCCTCTCCTTCAGCTGTATGCGTGTAGTGAGTGGTGACCATGTATAGCCAACCATGTATAGCCAACCAATGGGATATCCCTTACATAGCCGCCAGGTTCATTGTCACATTCCATCGTTTCCAGGGAGCTTGACGAATTTCACGCTCCGTAATAAGATCAAGATGCGTATTTGTGCAGCGCAATCGGTTTCAGGGCACATGCTGGGTGCCTTTTGGGTGCCTTTCTGTCGCCTCCCCCGTAGAGCGGAAAGTCGGACAGTAAAGCGAGCTGTACATCTGGGCTGCTGCGAGCTACTGTTGCATATAAACTCTCTGAGGGGGCATGGATGTAGGTCTAGGGATATTTTGCATTTAAAGGGGTTCTTGTCAACCCTGGAAAGGGGTACTTTCAATTATTTAAGAAGATGAATTAGATTGTGCCAAGTCAGTTTGTAAATTTACAACCTGAAAATTCTTTTTAAATGCGGCTAAAGAATCGGTGTGATGGTTTGAGAGTGCGGTGTTCCGTTTGTGCCAAATTTCATGTTTATATTAAATTTATGGCCAATTATATTTCTTTTGGAAATGATAATTTCTAAAACTGTAGTGAAACGGTTACACGACGGTTAACCGACCGGCATCGGCAAAAACGTTTTCATTTTCACGGTTTCGCTTTCGGTTTCTGTTTTTTTTCTTTTTTTTTTCGGTTACCCGTTCGGTTAACCGGTTTTTGCCGTCGGTTAACCGGTTTTCCAAATAACCGACTTACTACAGCCTTAATAATTTCATACAAAACCTTGTCAGATTCTGCTCAAAATGAACACTGATCACTCATCTTATTCATCTCCAATGGAAAACAATTAGGGTTGTCTTCACCTTAAATTTAAAAAGAAAATGTGGCTAAAGAATTGGTGTGAAAGTGCATGTCCTGTTTGTGCCAAATCTGAAATCAACTGGGAATCAAATTTAGAACACAGATTTCATAGTCTTATCAACCATGTATTCTATTTTTTTCCCCAGTTGTGAGTACTAAGGCATATTATGAATTCATATGGGGCCTGTAAATATACCCCTAACCCTAACCCTAACAATTCTAGTAAAAACTTGTGTCCACATTTTTGGTTTGTACGATTAGGATGGTTAGGACTTTTTGTTACCGAGGAAACTACAACACATCTTCCTTTCTACGAGCACACACTTATACACAAACTAATTATGATATTTGTGTTGTTCTGCAAATTGCTTGCCAAATCCATCACATATCATATTTAACATGTTGTTTATTAGTATTATGAACATTTATTTCAATGTTGCTATGTACATTATGCTATGTACTAATGTTCATGTGTGCTAAGTTCATTGTTTCAAGAGTTCAAGTGTTCTGTGAAATTAGATTCATTCAGTCCATTGTTTCAAGAGTCTGAAATAGAATTTTGTGTTTTCATAACACGAAAATAAAAATGAATCTGAACGTGAAGCAAGGCTGAGTCTGGGTGGGTATGCCTGGAGGCCCAAGTCCAGTATAAATACCAAGAGTGGTTACATCCCTGCCCTCAGGGGGGAAAGTGTCAACTTCCATTCACTGGAGTGTGGTAAGAGGAGTTAACCATATGATGTGGCAAAAGGGAAAAAATGAATGACAATGGAACCGCTAGGAATACACAATTTTTAGATAGGTGTGGGCATATTCTTGAAATTGATTGGTATAAGTATTTGGCTATAGCTCAAACTTGAAAAGTAATAGCTAGAATTTCAAAATGTTTATGGAAATGTGTTAGACGTACTACATGATATTATAAATATATTGGAAATATATTGGAAACAAATTTGTTCTTGTATTAAATCATGCAGTAACATTTGTTGCACGAACTTGCACTGTAAATAATTTCTTGGTTCTTCAGAGCACTTGGCCTGGCACATACATCCATCAAGCATTCTGTAACCAGTCTCATTCTCAGCAGTTATTCTTTGAACTTGTCTCTTCCATTCTTGTATATGTTTGAATTAGGTATGACTAGAGAGATGGGTGTTTACATAGCTTGGTAAAAAGATTTGTTCTTCAGATCGTTTGAGCCTAGCTTATCAAGATTTCTGCCACCAGCCTCGCATTGAGCAGTCACTCATCATCGCTTCCATTCTATAATTTGTTTTATTTCTTTTAATTAGAAGATGACAATTTACACCACTAATCACAATTATTTCCCATGTTAATAATATCTTGTTCTTTAGATAAAAAGATGGCATTTTTAAACACTGATCAAAATTATTTCCCATGTTGATCTCTTGTTTTTTCAGAGCGCTTGTGCCTGGCACGTACATCAAGTGTTCAGCAATCAATATTCTTTCAGATTTGTTTCATGATAACAAGTTGACAATTACAACACTAATCAAAATTATTCCCCACATTAATCTCCTTGTTTCTTCAGAGCGCTTGAGCCCGGCACGTACATCAAGCGTTCTGCGACCAGCCTTGCTTCCAGCCACCACTGTGGACCGGTACGAGGAGGAGGAGGAGCAGGGGGCAAGGGGAGCTGCGCTGGCCTCGCGAGCCGTGACCGTATCGCATCCTGCACCGTCCACACCACTATGACCATCTCATTCGGGCTGACCGCCATCGGCATCCTGTGGTCAATCGTCTCCGTGCTGGCCACCATGTCGTGTTCCATCGGCCTCTTCATGCCGTACTGGATGCGCGGCAACGCGCTCAACGCCACCGTGCCCGTCCACTTCGGCGTGTTCCGCCGCTGCAACTACCCGACGGCGCCCGGCAAGTACGCCTTCGACTGCGGGCATTACACAACGTTCGGGGACATTCCCACGCTGACGTGGAAGATCTGCACGATCGTGATCGGGCTGGCGTGCATCGCATCCATGTTCGTTGCGCTGACGTCCTTGCTGGCTTGCTGTATGCGGGACCTGGTCACGCGCAAAGTGGGGAAGGTCTGCGGGGCCATACAGTTTGTGTCAGGTAAGGGTTACAAAAGAATCTTACAATCTAGTAATTATGCGGTTATGGGAATTCTAATTCATAGATGAAAATGCAATGTATGATCTAACGACTAAGTACTGTATTTTAAAATTGCCACTTACAGGTTGATTGTAGTTTTACCAGGGTTTTACCCAAATATTGTGCCCATCTCATTATAAAACCCTTTTCATTTAATCCAGCACACAAAGTGCACATTTTCCACTCCCTGGGGTGCATTCCAGCCAGGCTACCCCGTAGGTGCACACATTCAGTGCTAAGTTACTCATTTCCATCCTTCTGGGTATGAAGGTGTTCATACTTTTTTTCATTTTCTTCTGACATTTTGTTTTATGTATCTGTATAGGTAGGACATTGAAAAAACAAACGTAATAACTCATTTTTCAATATTTGTAAATAAAGTACGAGCTCAGTTTGAAGGAGAATACTTTCAAATTCTAAATTTACATTCTATATTTGAGATGTTAAATTATTTGACTTCAGGACGGAACCTCTTGGTGAAGACATATTTCTCTCCATTGAAGTGCAAATTTCCTGTCAAAGGGCAAAACATTTATCAGAGTAAACTTTAGTAGCGTTACTAGTCTTGTACATCACACTCTGATTCAAGTCTGCGACAATATGGGATAATGGGCATTTGACTTCTATTATGCTAGAAATTGATGTCTTTACCTTGTGGCCTTGATGTGTGAGTAAAAACAAGATTTTCTATTTTTAGCGGCCCAAAACCTGAAGTTGGTGACCCCATATTAACGATTCAGTTTTAATCCGTTGCCAAAAATTCAGGCAAGTTAAATTGGATTTAATTTAATTGATACATCATTTTAACAGAAAGATGAAAAAGGAGGTCTGGAGAAAACATTTCAAGCATAATTTCATTAAAGGGAATTCAGACCGGTATATTAGACGCGTGTATCCATATTGCGCACTTTTACACACGGTACGTAATCCCCATTGGCTCAGTTATAAGTAGCGATCGCAAACTGTACCACTTCCGAACACCCGAGTCGAAAATGCATCAAAAATAGTCGCGTTCGGAATATTTGTACTAGTCGAATGGAGATCCATCAGAGATGTTTACGAGCGAAGATATTACGTAACACGTTTAACCGCACCGACTTCAAAGTGCCGCTGTTTGATTTTATCAGCGATATGTATTGCCTTAGGTATACAGATACCAGCTGTGTGCTGCATGCAATTTCATAAGAAGGCCTGTGTTTAGATATAACGAAGCACCGCTCTTCGATCGATCCAACACATATCGGGAGATTACGGTGGAGTGCGAGTTGGAATTTGCTGACTACCCATTATAACCCACGCATATATGCCTTTAAGATAATGATGAACAGAATTATGGTATAGAAGTATAACTGCATTGATCGATTTCAAATTTATCAGACAATACTAAATAGGTATTGATGAAATGAATTCAATTTACAAAACTCAATGTTTAATTGTGTCTTTGGCATTGTCAATTGTGCAATGCAAGTTTTAAATAATGATATTTTGAGATTGTATCATGTGCACCATCAAAACTATGCTTGAATTATTTCACCTTACATATACCGTATTTGCCGGTGTATAAACCGCACCGGTATATTAACCGCACCCCCAACTTTGGGTTGTCATTGAAGAGGAAAAACAATTTCTATATGATAAAACTGTGCTGGAAATTATTGCAATATAATCAAACTATCGTGCTTTCCCTCCTAACTTTTGTAAACTTTTAGTACACAGAACAAACAAACGACATACTTGTTTCATGATTAGAGCACAATTCATAACAGAAAAGCATATCAAGCTTTTTACTTTACATCAACTGATATTACAGTCATACATGTAATATACATATAGTATGTATGTGGTATTTTCAAGAAATATGTTTCTTTATCTCTGTGGATAAACCACTCCCCCCTTTTTGCAAGTTCTTCTTTATGGAAAAAACGTGCGGTTAATACACCAGCAAATACGGTAATTGAAAATTGTCTTGGAGGAAAGTGGAAGTGGAGGGAAAATGAAGATAAGAACCTTTAAAGACAAAATAAATCCTGGTCTTGAAAAGAGACTAGGGAGTGCCTCACTAGCTGGAAGGTAATCCATATTTAACCTGTTCTTCACGTGGAGGGTTGTTTGCTTTCTTGTAAGACCCTTTCCCCTCTGACGTGATTGGGTGAGCGCTTTGATGTCACTCCATGCCCGCCGAGGCAAGCAGCGCATCCAATTTCTCCAGGCACTGCAGTGTCGGAGTTTAAGGGGGGGGGGGGTGACAGGGGGAGTAGTTAACCCCCTCCCAATGATAATAATAATAACAATAATTCAAATTTATATAACGCTTAAATTGCAAACAAGCCTCTAAACGCTTTAGAAAAGAAGATTAGAGTATACAGAGTGTGAAAATAGAGAGGAGTTCAAACTACATGTATGACTGATAATGTTGTTTGAAGAGATGATTTGATGAGATACCCTGCAACCCCCCTCTTCTTACCCCACATGGCATTAGTTCTGCCACTGTTGCAGTCTATGTGAAAGAATCTTCAAGGAGTGAGTCTCAGTCCATACAAACACAGCTCACGTTTTTCATGACAAAATAACCAGTGATTAGTGTATTTTTAGGAATTAATTATTTGTTCACATTAACACTGCAAGTGATGAAGATGTGGACAAAGAAATCCTTGCTAAGTCTTTTTATTACTTTTAAAAGCTGAATTTGGAGGAATAGTCTGCAAAAGTTTGACTGAGCAAAGTAGGTCAAGAAATACATCAAAGAAAGTTATGACCAATTGTATGAAATCTACCTACATGACCAACATCTGTAATACCTGATTACCACAATCTTGTATGTGACTGTCATCTTTTGTTATTTTGAACAGGTCTGGTGAAGAAATAACATAGTGACATACCTCATGACTTAAAATAAGTTCTAGAGCCACTAAATATAATTTACCTTTTTATTTGTTTAAAGTTTTAATTGCCCTAATGGGGAACCATATTCATGTGTTTCTTTTTTTGCTGTCACCAGATTTAGTTTTCGGGCCACAAAAACTTGAGAAGCCTTTATTCGCCCAACATCGCCACAAAGAATATAATCTGAGTTACTTTTTAGCACTGTGTAGTTGAAGAGCCTTGCTAAAAATTTTAAAAAGCTGATGCATCGGTCATGGCATTTGGAAAGCTAATCTTCGCTCTTTTTTGGGTGCGAAATTTTATGGATTGCCGCGCATCAAGTATCTTTACTCAAGAGATTGAAGCTCAAAATTGGGGAAAATACTTCATGAAAACAAATCTGTGCACTTGCAAATGGCATCTCGGAAAGCCTGAACTCGTATATTTTGAAGTGCTTAATGCATACAATAATCAATAGCGGCCCTAATATTACAGATCTATCTGTTAGAATACAGATTAGATTAGATGTTTCTGCTCTGCATGTGCATGTACATTTGTACATTGCACATACAGAGTGGTGTATAATTTAAAGATGTATAGTCAGGCTTTGAAAAGTTTTTTGTTTGTTATATTCTTCATGAAAATTGTTGAAATATCATCAGATTTTGCATGATTCAACAGGCTCAACGTCATTTATACTTGAGCTTTTGGAATTAATGACAAGTATTCTCAACTTAACATAGAAGTTAGAACTACATTTATACATTAAATGAACGCAAATCCCACCAATTGCCACTGTAGTACACACATTTGTCTCTTTTTCTATTTTTCCTTTTCTTTTTTCTTTGTTATTTTTATTCTTTTTTTACTCTGTAATTTATATTCTTTTTCTGGGCTGTAAGACCCAGCATCTATAGGGCAAAATTAATGACAAGTATAAAATGGACGCAAATCCCACCAAAAGCTTGTACACACATTTTTGTATTTTTTCTCTTTTCCTTTATTTTCTCTTTCTTATTTTACTTTTTATTAAATATGATAGAGTTCATTGACTTCATACCTGTCTCAAAAAGACTTGTATTCAGCCATTCATTTGCTGAAAATATGCCCCTGGAGTCTGGAGGCTAAATGACTGGCACAATAAGACTTACCTATCAGCGGGTCAGAGTCGGAAGGGTGCTGAGTCAATTTGTTGATAAATTGAGTTACGTATACCAGGGTAGGAAATTACAAACGTACAGGGGCTGAGGGCGATTTTGCCCCCTAATTTTCAAAATAGCCCCCTGAAATCTGTAGGTAGCCCCTAAAATTACCATAGGGTATTATGACTGAAATATTCTGGGACATCAGATTTTAAAAAGTAACCCCCTAAAATTAAAAATTAATTCATGCATTGACGTATACCATTGTGTAGGTCGGAGCCTCCTCTACGTGAGGCAAAATTTTCAAGATTTATAACAATTATGTATTATTTTGGAAACATTCAACAAATAATTTATGTAAGAGAGTTGCATTTGGTTTCTACATGGCTTTCAAACTTTATACATCAAGGCAAGAATTAATTTGTTTTAATTTTAGGGGGCTACTTTTTCAATCTGATGGATATCACATATTATCACCTGACTTAGCAAATACAGTACATGCCGCTGCCAGGAAATATTTTAGTATATTTCATGGGTATATCTCACCCCAGCAATTCGCAGCAACGTTAAGGGGCTGTACACATATCGTACCCGCTACTTCCGGCGCGTACCGTTACTTGTACTGTACATGCATGTCAGGTGACTCTCGCGGGCGAGTGCAACGGATTTTGACAGTCAGATGATAAAACAGTACATTTGTTGTCGGGAAAATCACGGAATATTCCTACCCTCTGGATTTCAAATGCTATTTCGTGAAGAAAATAAGTCCCTCGACTTCGTCTCAGGACTTATTTACTCTTCCCTCAATAGCATTTAAAATCCCTCGGGATGAAATATTCCGTGCTATCCCCTCCACCGCCATGTAATAACTGTATAATATTTCACAAACTACCCTAGATGGTAACTTCAGGGGCTACTTGCTGATTTCAGGGGGCTATTTTGAAAACCAGGGGGCAAAATTGCCCTCGGCCCCGTGTATTTTCTACCCTGTTAAATACAAAAAGTGATTTAGCGCCTTTTTCTTTTTCAACCGACGCTATGCGCACTCAAATGCACTCGGCTGTCCTGGCAATGTGCTGGATTTGATGAATTCATGCACTTTAAAAAGAGAAGAAAGGTGAAAGGCCTAGATATTCTTACTACAGGCCTACATATGGTAGCACAGGTGTAGCATTGCGCAGCCTGAATTCTGTTTTTAGCCCCATTTGTTATTTGAAGTATCAATTTATATCAATTGAAGGGTTATAACCGTTATGGATACTACATGTATTACATTTTGAGTGGGATGTCTTACAGCAGTTTAGATTTTACATTTTTGTCTACAGCCAATTTGTATTTAATACCTACCATAAACCAGTTTTGGCCATTTTTTTAGAAAGATGTATTTTCATTGAGCCTCACTTACTTGAACAAATTTCTTATTTTGTAAAATAGATTCTTATAGGGTAATGTAAACAAATCAGAAATTGCTCAAGTAAGTGAGCCTCAATGAAAATCCTTTTTTTTTTTTAACTGGTCAAAGTCAGCCCGGTTTATGGTATTTTTTTCATGGTTTTAATTCTCTTTTATTTGGTTGAATAAACCAAATGAGAATTAGTGGGTTCAAACATGGAGGTATACATGGATGTCAATTTTATAGACTGTAATTCACAAATATTTACCATATGTGATTATTTCCAGGTTAGATTTTTAATTTCTTGACAATGCATTAAATCTAACAGAAATTGTTTGAATTTGTATTTTAAATCTTCATGTCCAAAATACTCTTAATATAATTTCTTTCTTAAATCTGAGGTTTACATGCTTATGGAATATTATCACTTTCTAACTATACCCATAGACAGATTATATGGCTGATATATATACTGTCAAATATTCAGGTACCTTAATTTCGTTTTTTGTAGGGCCTTGTTATTTTGAAGGATCCCAAAGCCAATAAAGACTATTTAAATTGGCAATTAATTATAATTCCACTCATTGGAAAAGAAATTCCTCTTGAGTCTTGCGTATAAATCAAGCTCTGACTCACTTCATTAAAAGAGCAATTAAAGCACCTTAATGACTTCTTGCTTCAGGACGTATTGTATTTACGCCAATCTAATTATTACCAAAAGTTTAGACAGGGCTGGACACTAAAACTTGTCCTACTGCATTGTTTGACCGGGATAATGATATCAAGTGTGTAAAGCGCTTAGAGATGATTAGCAATCATATTAGGCGCTATATAAATCAAATATATTGTTATTATTATTACTGCCTGGGGCAAGTAAAAATTGATGACATGTATGCAAGTAAAATTTCATAAATGAACTAGTTTGGTTTCCTAATCAGGCAACTTATTTATTGGTCAACTATGTGAGGATAAGGCCATGAAAAATAAATTGTTGGATTGGCGTAACCCGCCCGACCCTAAAAATACCGACGCTAATGCACGCCGACCCTAGAAGTTTTTTCTGAATTTTTTTTTTTTTAAATAAAATAAAAAATAAAATAAAAAAAATTAAAAATTGCAATTTAGAATTTGGAATTTCGATGTGTTACATGTATGTGTGTGTTTTTGTGTATTTGTGCTGACAAAAAAAATTAAAAATTTTAAAAAAATTTTAAAATCCCGACCGACCTACCCTAATTTTTGGTTGCCCGTTACGCCAATCAAACAAATTTTTTTTTTGGCCTAATGTAATTCCTTTAAAGTCAAATCTCATCTTGAAGTATGCGGGCAAGTACAATTTGAAAAGTTATGATTCTGATTGCCCGAACGGGCCAGTAAGGAAAAAGGTTAGTATGGAGGCTTGGTTTAAAACTCAGTTTTACAACAACAACAAAGTCTCGGAGACAAAGAACAACAATCGGTGTGGATGCCCTATCTATTACAAATATTTATGTGCAGATTTATGGCTAGTAATTAAACTAAAGATGCCAATTTATTGAGCCATTTTTCTGTTTGGTAGGACATAATAACCCCTTTTATGTAGTGCAGTTCAGGGGCATTAGCAACCTAAATGTCAGAAATAAGTGCCATTAGAGTGCATGCAATAAAGACCATTATTTGAAATAAATTTGTAATGCATTTTATCCCGACAGATGGGCTATATCATATTATTGTGCACCATATGAAATTAAACTTGAAAATATATTCTAGGCACAATATCCCTTCAGCTTCAGTTAAATTCAAATTGCTGTGTGCTGTTCAAAGGAGATCTATCAGATGTTAGACAAATGATTAAAGATTACCCTGGCAGTGGTCGTGGAAGATATTAGCTGAATTTACCAACATATTCAAATTTCATGCGAGGCGATCAAAAAGACTGATGAAAATTGGCTGAAAAATCAGGACTTCTCAAAAGTTACACAAACATACACAGTTTTTCAAGTGTTTGTGACAAATTTAACTAGGATGAAGATGATGTAATCTGTCACCGGTGTTTGAACAGTGGAGAAAACAAATAGAATTATTAAAGACTCAAGAACTTTTGACCCACAAATCCAATAAATCTGTTTACTTTGCTTTTTTTTATCACTGCTGAGTATATATTGATTCCTGCAAAATCAATGTGATAAAATGTATAAATAACTTTTACATGACCCTCTTTATCTAGACTGATGAAAAATTTCAATGGTATTTAAGAGGACTTATCCAATGAAAACTCCTAACTGAAAGGTGGTGAAAGCCTAATGGCAGTCTAAAATAAAGGTATAACTTGAAGAATGTATCATCCTATACCTTATTTTCTCACAAGTCTTTTAACACTTTCTTGCTCAATACAAAATGCAATAACTTGGACATGTATCTGAAGTTAATTGTCATCAGGACACCCATAAATTTAGCTCCATTTTCCATTACGGTAGTTATGAATTGTTTTCTTGAGCAGTTAAGATAAATCTCACTTTTACCCTTTTTTTCTGCTAATGGAACTTTCTGCTTGAAGGCAAGAGTGATATAAATAGTCTATAGTTCTACAACCCAGACAGTAATGTTTACATCTTGCTGTCAATTCTCTGAAAAAGGACTAGTAACTCTTCTAGTTGAGACTTTCATAGGCATACAAGGGAAGGGCTGGGGGCTACACCCCCGCCCCCCCCCCCCCCTCTCCCTTCAGACAGAATGTTAGATGATACGTCATTCTGTCTGAACACTGATTAACATACTTCTTTCCCTTAACATTTGTTTTGAAGAGTTCTTATTTTTGTATTGAAGGATAGATTATACCTCTTTCTCACCTTGTTTTATTCTACTCTCCAGCCTTTCTCAATTATGTGTGTGCAATTATTTCCTAATGGATGGCGTACTTACAAAACAACCCTGTGTTCACACACAAAAATGTCATTGTATAGCTAGTCGAGAGCTGACTAGCTAGTCAGCTCTCGACTAGCTATACGATGGAAATTGTGTGTATGAACGCTCACTAACGATACGTCGTATAAAGAATCATGATTAGCGAAACGGGGTTTGAGCATCGTTTCGAACTAGAGCTGACTAAAGAATCACGCTCGTTTTGTGTGTGAACACTCGGCGACTCCAAGGTTATACGACAACGGTATAACTGGGCGGGGCTTAGCATGACCGCGTGTTACTTCACTCAGATTTGCGCTCACTCACAGATTGACAGCAGACCATAGAAGCAGTAATATAACAGAAATAAGACACCACACTGCGCAGTAGCAAACTGCGCACCTATACGATGTTTCGGTTCAGCTGTTTTTGGATCTTGTTTTTGTGTGTGTGAACGCTCGTTAGTTTCGTTAATCATGATTCTTTATACGACGTTTCATTAATCATGATTCTTTATACGACGTTTCGTTAATCATGATTCTTTATACGACATTTCGGGATGAAAAATGTTTGTGTGTGAACACGCTGCAAGTCACTTGTTATCTTCTGTTGTGCATCCTATCTACTAGCTGCTAGCTATGTGCTATTATTCAGATGACTTAAACCACATACAAGTGATTGATTACAAAAAATAGTAAAACTTTTTTTTTATATCTGGCAAAAAGGAGGAAAAAAAGAAGCTTTGAATCTCTTTCTCAGGAGTGTAAAGAAAATGTACATGTACTTCTCCTCTGATATAAAATGTTAGGGTTTTTGTTGTAGGATAGATTATTAAATGTATCTTTGCAAGTTGTCTTTATATTTCTCTTGCTTTATGTACAGTGTTTTCTAATTTATGTTTTAAAATTAAAGTGTGTGTTATATCTTAATGGATGGAGCCATATAACACAATGTACCTTTAAGTGACTTTCAAAATATTTGTAAGAATGAACAAGAAAAAAAGGGTTTCTTTTTTAAATTTATCATGTACTTATTTGTTTCTTATTATGTTCCTTTGATTTCCCAGCCCATCTCATAGCTATAGGTTGTGTTTTAGCCACATTCAACAAATATTTATATGCCCTTCAACAAAAATGGTAAGCATGGACAAATAAATTACATTATCCTTGGGTGAAATAGATCATTTACTCCATTTCTCTATCTTTTATTTCTTCCATGCAGCCCTTCTCATAGCCGTTGGCTGTGTGTTGTATCCCAACGGTTGGAGCCACATACAAGTGAAGGAGGCGTGCGGTGGGACGTCGGAACCGTTCTACTTAGGTAAGTGAACCAATGGTGATAAAATGTTATCCATGTCTGATTTGACAGGTAGGATCCATTCAATTGAAATGGCCTAATCAAACAAATGTTGTTCCGTATTTATTAAGCACGGTGGAAGCTGGCTGAAATGCGATCCTATAAGCAGGCTTTATACGTAGAGCTTTGCTGCCTGTCCCTATCGTTCTTCTTTGTTATCTTCTCACTCGTCTCATTTCTTTTCTCCATTCTCCTACTCCCATGTATTTTATGAGGAATTTCCATCTCACCTCATCTCTCTCTTTCCCCCTCTTCCCCTCCCCTTCTCCCTCTCAACCACTTTCATCCCTATCGTTCTTCCTTTTAAGTTTTATCTTCTTACTCGTCTTATTTATTTTCTTTATTCTCATACTCCTATAGATGTCTTTTATGCAGAATTTCTAGCCTCCCCATCTCACCCCATCTGTCCACCCCTCTCTTTCCTTCTCTCCCCTCCTTCCCACTATCCCTCTCAACCACTTTCACCCTCTTCACCCTCTCACTCACCCCCCCCCCCCCCCCCCCCTCTCTTTCTATTCCTTTCTCTCATTGCTTCTCTAAGTTTGTCTCTTTTTATGATTCTTTTTTTTTTTCAGTTATTTTTTTTGCCAAAGGGCAATTCCAAGCAAACATTGACATAACCACTGATTTTTCAAATTCGTTGTACCATAACAAATTTGGTATCAAATGAAAGCTAAAAGATTGAACTTTCCAAAAATGTATTTTGTTTTTGAAAAAAAAAATTGTAAACTATTATTTTATTGTTAATATATGGCATAAATTAATTTTCAGTTATTTTCACAAAACATTCAATTAAATATTAAGCATAAAAGAACTGCGAAAAGGAGTTTTCATAAAATTTTATTTCAGTGTTGATAGGATCATTGCTTCAATTTTTCAGATAAATATCAATTTCGTCATTTTCGCTCTTCGTTCCGCTTCAGTGACTGTCTCATTTACAATCATTAATATGTCACGGCGTTACACTAAAAACATATATTTTTTAATATTTCTGGAAAAATATGAATGGGAATGAAATAATTTTTTGTTTTCTCTGTATTAGCCCATAGGGCTATAATATGCATGCTGAATAGCAGCATTATCTTTTAACACTTATTAATATAATCAATATCAATTTGGTCACGGCGTTACGTTTTGTGTAACGCCGTGACGCTACCTACTGGATTCCCATTGACATAACACAGTAGACATAATCAAATAGTGTAAGATATTTTTTGTAGGTATGCTTGGGCATTGCTCATGCTATAATTATATGAATAGGGTCAGTTGATAATGTTTCCATCTCAAAGTTACCTGAGTCATGTATGTGTATGGGTTGTATGTCCGTCTGTCTGTATGTGCATCTGTACATCAGTGTTCTTTTTTTTGCAATATCTTAAGAATCGTTGGATGGATTTCGTTCAAACTTTGTACAATCCATGTATTTAGAGGTACGGATGATTGGATATGATTTTGGTCCATGAGGTCAAAGGTCAAAGGTCACATAGCTAACAAATATGCAAAAATTATATTATTATCAAGATAGTTTGAGAATCCTTGAAGGATAACATGATAATAATACTGGTATGTGTCCAGTGAAGTATATGACCTGATTAGGGAATGGGGTCATGGGAGGTCATAGGTCAACAGGTCAAAATATTGTTGTTTTTTGTTCTCACAATTAAGTTCCAGAATCAATGTTAGAAAGAGAACTGTAGGTAACAGACAATTTTCTGAAACTGTTTGGGGCACATGTCAAAGGTCACTCGGGATAATTACCAATTCAAAAACAAACATTTACTAACTCTGAAATCATATTACATGAAACAAATCACTTCCAAAAATGCACTGTGCAAACCAAAAATTAAACATTTGTATGTTATTTTGAGAAACAAGGTCAAAGGTCAGATGTCAAAGGTCTCATATTTCATTGTTACATTTAAGTATGTATTTTGGTTTTAATATTTGATGGTTCCATTAACTAACTTCTGAAATAGATAAGAATTTCAATTATGTCCTAAAAGATTTGTTGATCAATAGAGGGCGCTGTGCTGCAAATTTGTGTCATGCGGATGATCATTTAATAGCATCTTGGTTATATCACCCATTCATCTAGTTCTTTATTGATTCTGGATCACTACATTAAAATTATATCATATTATTCATCTCTTTAATATCTCCCATATATATAACATGTACAATTCAGAGGTCACGGCGTTACAGTCACGGCGTTACAGTGCATAGATACATTTATGATATCATATTTACTATGAGCATTGGATTTTTTCTACATTTTTATTTGGATGTTCTAGCTTGATGTCTAGTACAAAGAATCAATGTGACAAAAGTGCAAAATGTTCCTGTAGTTCACAGAGTTTACTTAGTTTCTTAGCATGTAAGAAACCCATGTCTTTTTGCCGTCACGGTGTTACGGCAGATATTGATATTCATAATTAATAATTTATTGGGAATTTTGGTTTTCTTGCCTATTGTAAATTATTGGTAGGATAGTGGTTACAGATGCATATCAAAAGTTGGTTCTAGATATTTAGATTTTATGAGTTATTTGGACTTTCATTGTGAGAAACACCCTCTGACCGTCACGGCGTTTGCTTGGAATTGCCCCAAAGCAATAAAAGACATACACATGAACATGGTAAAAGCAGTATACAAAGTATCACACAATTACAAGTAATTAACATAGGTAAACACAAAACAAAACACACAGAATAAATTTACAGAACATGAATAAAAAATTGTTGAAAACACAAGGAAATTGCTTAGGCTGGTAGCAGCCAGAAAGGAGGTAGTCCTTATATGCGGCTGACCAAAATAGTCAAATATTAAAAGCCTTATGATTTAATTTGAGCTAAAATAACAAGTAAAACAAATAACAAATACATGTACAATATGATAATGAATTTAACAACCATTGAAATCTTGAGTTAGCATCAATATTGGTCCATCAAATATCTTTTGTATTTATATTTTAAAGTGTTGACAAAATTCAATTCACGTATTTCACGAGGTATATTCTCTCTTTCTATTTCTGTTCTTTCCTTCTTTTCCTCTTCTCTCTGTTTTGGCATCCATTTTTTCAATTTACTTATCCAGTCTCCATCAGTTTCATTATTCAGCAAATACATGTATTTGTTTTCTCCTAATTTTTCCTTTCAGTTAAAACTTTGCCTCACTCTTTACTTTGTTTCTTTTGTGTTATCTTTTCTCTCCATCTACATGTATATCTCTTATTTCTTTTTGTAAATCTTTATCTCTTCTTCCTTCTATCTGTCTATCACTCCCTTCGTCTCTCTTCATCTCTGATTGTATTTAACTTACTTACTGCTATCACCTTTACTTTGCCTCTTTCCTTTCTCTTCTCTTTTCTTTTAACCTCTGTCTCGTATTTCTTCTTTAAAATGTGTATATCTTCTCCCTTCTATCTCTCTCCCTCCTATCCCTTTCCCTCCATATCTATTGATCTCAACTCCTCATTACATTATTACATCTATGATTGTATAGACCCTACTGTTATCAGCTTAACTTTGCCTCTTTTCTTCTAACCTCTATCTCGTATTTCTTATTTTAAAATCTTGATCATTTCTTCCTTCTATCTTTCTCCCTCCTATCCCTCTATCTCCATCTCTCTTCATCTCAACTCCTCATTACATGATTACATCTCTGATTGTATAGACCCTACTGCTATCAGCTTAACTTTGCCTATTTTCTTTCAACCTCTTTCTCATATTTCTTCTTTTAAATCTCTATTTCTTCTTCCTTCTATCCTCTCCCCCTTTCCCTCTATCTCCATCTCTCTTCATCTCAACTCATTATATGATTACATCTCTGATTGTAAAGACCCTTCTGCTATCAGCTTAACTTGCCTCTTTCCTTTCAACCTCTTTCTTATATTTCTTCTTTTAAATCTCTATCTCTTCTTCCTTCTATCCTCTCCCCCTATCCCTCTATCTCTGTCACTCATCATCTCAACTCCTCATCTCTGATGTCTTTGCCTCGTTCCTTTCTCTGCTCTTTTCTTTTAATCTCTATCTCGTATTTCTTCTTTTAAAATCTGTATCTCTTCTTCCTTCTATCTCTCCTCCCCCCCCCCCCCCCATCCTTCTATCTCTGTCTCTCTTCATCTCCAACTCCTCATCTCTGATTGTATTGACCCAACCTCTGATCAGTTTCATTAAGTGACATTTCTGTTTTCATTTAATCATCCACTCATGAGTCCGTCTGTGCAATTCAATTACTATTGACGGTTTTGATTAAATATAGGTTGCGTAGTGTCCTATAGGACCCTGAACCGTACATTTATCTAGTAGCATGTAGCTTGGGCATAGAGGACCGAAGTGTGACGTCACAGCTTTTCATTGACATAGGTTAAAGGGTTTTAAACAATGTCAGGCAAGCCACACATTTGCAGCCTAGCAGTTACTTAGAAGGCAATCATCCAGCTCAAACCCACTACCAAAAACCAAATATGAAAGTTGTTGCTTAGAACCATTACTATGAAATAACGAGAATGTGACACACTACTTCGGTTCTCTGATTGGTTCTCTGATAATGGGTTCTCTGATTGGTTCACGTTCACTTGGTCTGCACCCATTTGTTCTACAATTCATTTTGTCCACTATATGATGCATGGAATTTCCATTTCCCTAACTCTAAACTTGATCCCAACTCTAAAACCTAACCCTACCCATAAATCGCAGCCCCAATAAACCCTTATTCAATTTCCCAATCCTGTTGGCTTATTCCATTCCTCTAAATGATGATTTTGCTTATAGACTAAATGGGAGGAAACCCAATTGGCATAGACCAAGCAGCAAGTTACTGAACTCATGGGGGGGGGGGGGCATTCCCCCGACTGCCCCCCCCCCCCCCCCCACACTAGCTTCCACACATCCTTCATCTGTACAGTAGTGGCGTTACACTTCCATTGCTGTGATAAAATCCATCAACAGCAGGGCCTAATTATTTGCATGGAGTAAACATAATTGATCATAGTGTGTGAAAATAAAGTAAACAAATTTCCATCCAATAATGATGTCTATGCTGTTTGATATTTATCACTAAATCAAGCTATACTAATGATACCTATGGATTGATTTAATGCAAACATATTCAAACTATCAGCAAGTAAAATAAATTGATTTGTATGAGACATGAAGGAGAGGGCTGCAGCCCCCGATTAAAATTCAAATGTGTCTTTATTGATACACACTTTTTTTCAATTGGTCTTTATTGAAGTCAAAATCTGCAAACAACAGTCGATGAAATTGAAGGAAAAATATCGCATACAAATGTCTAGATCCAATTGAATAAAAAGCGGCATAAAGATAAATTTATGGTACAACTACAAGTAAATTAGAAAAAAAATAAACAAAGAAAAGAATTTAAATGAGATTATGAGACACAGATTTTGTTATTCCTAAACTGACAGTGAGATAGAAGCTGAGAAATCGATTGGGACATGTGATGTACACTGTAGGCTGGTTGGGATTATGTTATATAGCTAAATTCTACTAAGAATTTGAATAAGATTAAGATACACTAACACAGCCTTGGTATTCCTAGACTGACGTAGAGTTAGAAACAAGAGAAATCGATTGAGACATGATACAGCCTGTTTGGGATTATGGAACAGCAAAATTCTATGAAAGAAATTTGAGAAAGAATTTAAATAAGACATGTATGCAGTCTGTTTCAGAGTATGTCAAAACTACATGTAATTTATACAAAAAGAGAGAGAAAAAAGAATTTTAATGAGAAACTTACCTAGCTGTTTGGGCTTTAATTTGTTTTTGTTTTTTCTTCTAAATTCTAGGAAAGAAATAAAGAAAGGAATTTAAATGAGACATACTGTATGCACAGTGTTGTTCCATCTGCATCAATAGTATCTTGTTGCCCATGTGATAGCATACCTGAATCTAAACAAGATTTTCATTATCAAACCCGTTCAGGGGGGTGTTTCACAAAGATTCTAAGTTGAACATTAACTCTAAGTTGGACTTAGAAACTATGGAAAGCCGTTAGTTTCTTTAAAAACAATTTCTTTTAAAAGGCATAAAATGTTGATTCAATTCGTTGATATTTTCTATTATCAAGGGGATTTCATGTTTTTGATGTAAAATTTATGAAAAGTCTAAAATACTTGCATTCTGGTTTTCTTGATTTTCAATATGTTTTATTCCAAAGGCTACAAATGGATTTCCATAATTTTAAAGTCCAACTTAGAGTTTAAGTCCAACTTAGGATCTTTGTGAAACACCCCCCAAGACTGGTCATGGATATGCTCTGGCTGTGGTCTATGGAGAATGCATGTTATAGCAAAATCAAATAGTCTTGAATGGGTTAATATTTTATATAGAAATCCTCTTCAAGGCTACCATAGAAGCCTCTTCAAGGCTACCATAGAAGGCCAAGGTGGATCTATGTCAGTGCCTAAGGCAGGCAGCTGTAAATGTTATATTATACTCTTTAAAATATGCAGTTTAAATTTTCACAGCATTAGCTTTGAATATTCTATTTATTCAGCGCTTTAATAAAAACAATACATACAGATAAAATATTTTATTTAATTCAATTAAAATCAAATTTATTCAATACTTCAATTTTAAAAAAAATTTTAAATCATATATTTTATTTTATTCAATTGAAACTTAGTTGACAATTCAATGAATGCAACAATAAATGCACTGAATATAGATGGGATGAAGATTGCACAGCTTTCAAGGCTAAACATCTACTGTTTTCTGTTTTCCAGCCAAATCTTTGTGAATGAATTTGACAGACACTTGAAATTTCAGAAGTTGTAAAGCTATGAAATTAACTTGTGAATAAACAAACACTTAACTCTTTATCCGTCTTCCAATTGATTTAAAGCAGCAAACTTAAAAGCTTTATAAGCAGAAAAACTCTTAATACGACATTGGAGGTGCTTGGATAGATAAGACCGGATGAACATTTCTCCACTTTGACTTTGAACACTGAACAAATATTCTGATTTCCAGCCCAATCTTTGTAAATGAACTTGTGAATAAACACTCACTCAACTCTTCATCTGTCTTCCACTTGATTTAAAGCAAATAACTTAAAAGCTTTATAAGCAGAAAGACTGGATAGATAAGATGGGATGAACATTTCTACTCTTTAACCCTTTAGCACTCAAACCGCCCGTAACCGCCTTTCAGTTTACTCCTCAATCCGCCCTTAACCGCCCGTCCGTTTTTGCGCGCTCTAGTATCCCTATTAGGCATATTACGGGGGAAGCGATATGTATACCTCTTTTAGCTATTTTGTGTAAGTTTTATTGTCATATCGGGGTAAAATCTATCATAGCTTTTAATTGCTTACGCGAAAAACGCTATGTGGGACTAAGACAGTGATTCTACTCTTCTAAATCGTGTGAGTATTTCGGCTTTACCAGCTGACTAGCTGACTTGTGTATATTTTCATCAACTTATTTTGATATATGTTATGCGTCATCTTATAATCTCCAAAATATTAATAACATGTAATTGACAAAACTCAACTTGTAAAGAGTTATTTCATTTTGTTTGGATCAATGTCTAAAATACATCATTTTGCAACGGAGCTCTGAGGAGTAAACTGACATGTTTCACGCGGCCTCTGAGTGCTAAAGGGTTAAACACTAAACAAATATTCTGATGTCCAGCCCAATCTTTGTGAATGAATTTGACAGACACTTGAAATTTCAGAAGTTGTAAAGCAATGAAATGAACTTGTGAATAAACAAACACTTAACTCTTCATTCGTCTCCGGTCTTCCAATTGATTTAAAGCAAATACCTTACAAGCTTTATAAGCAGAAAGACCCCTAATGCGACATTGGAGGTGCTTGGATAGATAAGATGGGGTGAACATTTCTCCTCTTTAAAACATTGAACAAATATTATTTTTTCCAGACCAATCTTTGTGAATGAACTTGTAAATAAACAAACACTTAAAGGGGACCACCAGGGCAATTAACAACATATAATTATATGGTTTGGTACCATCAAATAGATACCCAACATTTTGCAAAGGGTTGTGTAATTCATAAACAATGCAATTGTATACCACCACTTACGGAACCACTACTATTTCCTGGTTCCGTACGGGCCAAACATTTGCGAGTGCGCCAATGCTATTCACCCATACGTTTGGAGACAATAGAATCCCGGGCGATTCGTTCGCTCTGGACAAAGTAGTCTCGTAACCATAAACGCATGCTTTATAATAGTGA
Organism: Echinarachnius parma; assembly: GCA_037951105.1. NCBI lineage: Eukaryota > Metazoa > Echinodermata > Echinoidea > Clypeasteroida > Echinarachniidae > Echinarachnius > Echinarachnius parma. Next base: position 98,664 of record JBAMJV010000742.1, on the reverse strand, counting down.
TGCGTTTTCAAACTTTTTTTCTTTCTGGAAACATATTTGTGTGAACTTGTTGATGGAATGGAATACTAAAGATGTTACCTTTCATTTATAAGAATATTATTTTTGGGTGGTGGTACCCTTTAACTCTTCATTTGTCTTACATGTGATTTAAAGCAAATAATTTATAACAAAGATATGGCTTATAATGAAGGTTGCACAGCTTTCAAGGCTAAACAAAGTATATTTTCTGTTTGTTATAAAGCAATGAAATGAACTCGTGAATAAACAAACACTTAACTCTTCATTCGTCTTCCACTTCATTTAAAGCAGCGAACTTAAAAGCTTTATAAGCAGAAAAACTCTTAATACGACATTGGAGGTGCTTGGATAGATAAGACCGGATGAACATTTCTCCACTTTGACTTTGAACACTGAACAAATATTCTGATTTCCAGCCCAATCTTTGTGAATGAACTTGAACCCAAACAGACACTTAACATTTAAGAACTCAAAAGCTTTACAGCAAACAAATAAGATTGAAGAACACCGACCACTGTGGAGATGTAATGTTTTCTTGTATGTGGAGTGTTTTAGCTTTGTCAGCCTTTCCATCTATTTTAGCATTTCCCGTAAAAAACCAATTATTCTAAGTGTATTTTCAATGGAATTGTTGTGAATGAACTTGTGCACAAACAGAAAGTAACATGTACATGTAAAGAGTTTGTTATGCAAAAAACAATACAACATTTTTTTTATAACACCAAATATTGTCTCTTAAATGATACATGAACCTTACTCGTTACATTTCAAGATGTCTTTGTTTAATATGTGATTAAAGGTATCACACGTTTTCTTATTATTTGGTTGTCTTTTCAGCCAGTTTAACCACAATTATCTAGAATGGGTAAAAATGGTTTTATCGTTTCTTTGCATTGAAACCCTTCATGTATACCTCTCCACCCGAAAGCTCTAATAAAGAAAGAAAACCCTCACTTTCCCTCAACACTGACAGGACAGACGGGTACGTAATGGGGTGAACGTAATGAAGTGGGCCTGCTTCATCGAACATTCCCCTTCGGGTATTTTCTTTTTGGAGAGACTGTGCTGTGCGCCCATGACATGGCTCTGGGCTCGCTGTTTTAGCGTTAATTGTCACATAAGCTTATTTTCTGCTTCTGTGATGGAGCAAATTAAGAGTGGCCTGCTATTCAGCTCATCATTATCAGCAAGGCTGGCAATGTACTAGTCTAGAATCAAGGCTGTGAATAGTATCTTTATATTATTTTTGCCCAATATAGTAACTGTACTAGCTAGTTCAGTTCAGTTCAGTTCAGTTCAGTTTATTTCATTTCCAACAAAAATTTGAATACATAAATGTAGCATTGTACAAAACAAAACAAAGTTTACATACAGTATGTAAAAATTAAACTATCTAAGTACATGTGCTTACACTCACCAAGTTGCATGAATACGCTCATCAGTTGCAATGTAGCTGGTTACTTATTATCTTTGTCTCAAATTCAAACTTTTAGATATTTTTCGCCACATAATGTATACATTGGAAATGTGTTGTCAGGGAACATTGTCAAAGTATTTTAATGAAAGGATATTGATTCTGCAACTGTATCTTATTTGGTAAAATTTGTAAAGCCATCAAAGGGCATCTCTGCGGAAAGTTTATTATATATCTTTTTGGAAATGATAAAGTTTTATATTTATTAGACACATGCCTCAATAGACTTTAAGTTTAACCCTACCGATTTCATAATAATAAATAATAATAATATGAACATTTATATAGCACAGCTACTATGAAATATACTCTGCTGCACTTAAATTATTATTAAAACATCAAGGAAACTCGACTAGAATTTAGAAATATCTTAAATTAATGAAAATAAGCAAACAAAAAATAGGCTTGCTAGACCGGTGCTCAACCATCGAGCCACAAAGACCCTTGAATGGTGGACGTTCCCATGAAACCATTTTCATTGCTCAAAAAGTCAGAAGCTATATAAACCTGGCACAGACCCAAGGATAATTAAATCGACTTTTATAAAGAAGGTGCGAAAGAAAGCTAACTATTCCCTTTAAGGGGGATGACTTCATATGTGTATACCTTGCATTTATGGGTGGAATGATCATAATATTTAGGCTACATATGGATTGCTGGGAGGGATGCTAGTTATTCATGGATTCATGGCTGAGGGGCTGTAACCACTTTATGGAGCATGCTGGGTTTGTAATGACCTGCCGGGGAGACATGTGAATAGGGCCTAATAATCCAAGACGACTATTGAAATATGGCTGTAAGGGTACTTAGTGCTCGTTACAGTGGTGTACATAGCTGTAGGGGGGAGGGGGAGGCACATGTCCCCCAAATAATTTGCCCCAAACAATAACAAAAAACATTTTATGGTTAAGTTTTTGACAATATTTAGAAATCGCGTAAGCCCCCCCTCCCACCCAAATATGTCCGACCACGCTACACATGGCTTGTTATATAAATGAAGCTACATGTATGCATAATAAAGAAGTTGTACAATAAGAACTACATCCGCTGCTTCCGGACTCTGTTGGGGCGCAGGGGATACCTTAGGTCTGATTTAGGGGATGTATTCACGCATCTGTTTGGCTTTAAGGGTACTTAGTGCTCGTTATATGAATGTTGCTATGCGGTAAAAAGTTATACAATAAGAAATGCATCCGCTCCCTCTGGTGTTACTTAGGGCCAATGGCAAAACTAGGGGGTGACCGGAGGGGGGCAGGGCGGGGGGGGGGGGGGGAATGTGCCCCACAATAATTTAACAAAAACAATTATTAACAATAGGGGCAAATCTGTGAAAACAAAATAAAGAAGTACATAAGGAGTGCCCCAAAATTATTTGTGTGCCCCCCCCCCCCCCCCCCCCCCCAAATCAGTCCGAACTTGCTATGCCATTTCCCCAGGGCTCAGGGGATAGCTTAGTTCTGATTTAGGGGATTTATTCACCAGATATGTTTATGTTACAAGTTATTTTTGTCTTTTTAATCACCCTTGCTCTTTGAGTGTTTATTTGACATGACCATAAATTGTTGTTTTACATGTTATCTCTTTTTCTTGTTTTCTTACGTGAGTTCACAACTACATTTTAAAAGTTGTTTGTTTATGTTTTGTTTCTACTAATCTCTGTGAAAGCAATGTGAGAAATTAATTTTTTACCATATGGCCTTGTCGGGCAAGTAAGACAAAGATGTTTAAAATTTTGCTCCATTTGGTTTCACATTCGGGCCAGTGGAATGTAGCATGATCAATGAAATTTAGCGGCCCAAAGCTAATTTTTATTGGCCTGGGGCCAGCAGGCCTGTGCCAATTTAGAATTTGTGGCCTTTTCATTTTTTACCATACATTTTTGATCAATTAATTAGTGTCATTGTCTTCTTATTCCTTGATCATATCAAAACGTCAAGTCAAAAATAGTAATTTGATTGTGTGAAATTAACAATGTGTTTTTATTATGTTATTTCAGGTGAGTGCTCGTTAGGCTGGGCCTACTACCTAACGGCCAGCAGTGGGGGCGCCCTACTCCTCGCCTCGCTGCTCTCCATACGAGCCGGTGCTTCCAAGTCGTCAAACTACGGCATCTGACAGCGGCAGACTCCCGGGCCCCACCCAGAGGCGATCATCGGTCGGAGGCTGCAGCATCAATAATGAATGAAAGGAGCAACGAAAACAGACTTTTAAATCTGCTCACTCCCTCCGAAAAAAGAAAGAAGAAAAAGCGTGATGGAATTTATAAGCAGTTAACGATGAGCTGTTGGATCGTCAAGCGTGGGGATGCTACACCGCGGGTCGCTTAATTGTGAACTTTGTGCGCACTGCATAACACTGAGTCAGTGTGTGATTGCGCACCATGCGCAAGGCATTCACAAGATGGCACCGGGCATCAGATTTATGAATCCAATATACCACCTTTAAACCCACAAGGAGGAAAGAGACCGATGATAACCTGTAGCGGACGATTTGGTGAGCTCGAGTATCCAGCCTTACTTATTCATGAAGCGCAACAAACAAAACTCATCTTTATTTAAGACGTTGCAGTGCAGCAAGCTTTTCGAAGCCAGCCTTATTAATGCATGGAGCTTTAAAGACTCGTCTTGCTGTTAAAGACACACTGTGTGTTTGATAGCCGGCCTTAAATACTGCATAGGGCTTCGAAGGAGGCTCAACTTTTGTATACGACGACATGGCAATATAAAGCAGCCGGCCTTAACATGGAGCTTAAAGACTCACCTTTATTTTCTCTACTTCCATATAATTATATACATGCATGTAACCATAAACCATTCATTATTTGGGCCAAGCCTTATGCTTATAAGAGCACACTTACTGTGTACTATGAATTTACATGCAGTGTGTTGTATGTAAACAATGCAAACTGGGAGTAGTGAAAGCAGTATGGATGTTTCCAAGAAAGACAAAGAGAATTACATAAATGTATCATGCAGTTGGGATCTTCATCTTGTATTGCATTTGAAGGAGACCACCACCCCGGGGGGAGGGGGGGGGGGGGGCACTCATGTATAATGTAAGACGGGTATGTGCCGCTTAAAAGAACCCCTTTTTCACACCCAATCGCAGCTCTAAAGATACCCGATTTTCAAAAATTGCCGCTCCATAGACCCCCGGAATGACTTGGCTAGCGCCAAGTCCATTATTCTTCTTGTAGTTTGGCTCCATAGTCCTCCAGAATGACTTGGCTATGTATTTGACTATCGCCAAGTCCATTTTTCTCTTCTAGTTCGGCTCCTTGGACCACCATTTGAGCCTTTTTGAGGGTTTCCGTAGGTCTTTGGTAGCTCCATGTCTATGTTTTTTTGTAGTTTTAGTCTGCTCCTTAGACCCCTTAACTCCCGTTTCAGGGTTTTTGTAGCTCCAAAGACCCTATATTTTGAGTGCCCCCCCCCCCCCCCCCCCCCCCGGGACCACCACACAAAGAATAACAAAGGTAGTCTTCTTCTGCAGACCCATGAACACATAGTACTTTAGTATTGTGATGAGTTTTACAAGTATATAATTTGTCTGGAAACTTTTTTTTTTCTTAACTTGTTGGTGGAATAGACTACTAATACTATTACCAAGAGATGCTAGAGTCTAGGTCACCTGATACGTCATGTGGTTTGTCACATGATGACCCTGCTGCAATTTCAGTTGTGAAACTGGATATTTTTGTGTCAACAAAGATGGAAGAAAATACTATTTTGTATGTATTTTTGTAATAGTGTGGAGAGAATCTGGACAGTTCTACAAGTTGAATTGTTATAAAAACAATAGAATAGGGAAGCCTGGTATATGCCATGTGCTATGGAAAATCAAAATATCTCTTTAGGAAATGGCTTAACATTCTGGTTACAATTCATGAATTCTATAAATGGAAATGATTTTACTTGCCGGACCTGGCCACAAGCCAAAAGCCAAAAGAGGAACTTTGGAGCCCTGTAAAAAGGGTTAACTTTTGTATAATGTAGACGCTAGAGTTTACCTTTAAAGCTTGTGTCACATATCACCGGACGCCCGATGGAGAGTCACATTTTCAATCGATCGTCTCCGCTCATATGCATTTCTTGTCCTTTCCTGCGTTCTATGTCAGGCAATGTACGTTCAATACAGCAGAATGTCTTGTGCATAAAGCTATGGAGACAACTTTCACCACCGAATAATTTGATTTTTCAAATTTTCTATCCGTTGGGCATCTGTTTACGATATCCGGTGATATGTGACTACACGTTTAATATGAGGGAGTCAGTCCTCATTTTCTCTGTGTATACATACTTAGTAAATATTTAGATCATTTGAAAACAAGGAATTCTCATGATGGTGCAGTTGGCTAAAGCACAGACATATACAAAGCTAGACTATTAATACAAGTAAAATAAAAAAATGTAAAATGTTAGTGGCACAAAACGTTAATCTGATGGCCATGAACAAAGAAACACAACAAATAACGGTCAAACCTGTCTTAGTGGCCACCTGTCTATAGCACGATCAACCTGCCTATAGTGGCCACCAAAAGTGGACCCCAGCAGAGGAAAACTACATTGTATGCAATGAAACCTGCCTATAGAGGTCACCTGTCTACAGTGGCCACTTTTCTTGTTTCCCTTTGGTGACAGGTTTGACTTTATGTTATAGTTGGTTGTCCATTTATGCAAGTTAATTGTTGCATTAACATAATTTTGTGGTAGCCTGAAGCTTTTTTAGTGGCTCTGGCCAGATTTTATTTCAAGACCTGCATTAATTTAGAGCTATGATCAGAAATGGAAATATGTGTATGTGGTTGCATTGAATAAGCACTTATATATGTGCTAACTGCATAATGTATAATTTGTTTGTGTTGACCCTGTCTTCAGTACCACAAGTGCCATCATTTGCAAAGAGTGCACTCTGGACATGGATCCATTGCATTTAATTGTTTGTTCTTCTTTCTTCTCTCCTTTATCCTATCATTGCAAGCACCCCCCCCCCCCCCCCCCCCCGGAAAAGAATAGAAAAAAAAATGACACTGTTATCATTCTGTTGCAGAAAACTATTTGATTGGCCTTCCTGAGCCCCTTGAAAACTCTGGTGGACTATTTATTGTTCATATCTGCATTTTATATACCAAAATATATGTATTTTATTGCATGGTGATCATGGCCCTATTTAGACACTAATGGGAAAACTGAGGCGGGGGGGGGGGGGAGCCTCTTCCTATGACTATGGGAATGGAGGGAAAAAAAGAACTTTACAAGAGTAATAGAGTGAATGTAAATCATACGAAAATATTACTGTATTAGTCTAAACATTATTAACAGCAACCAAATTAACGCATACCTATTTTGACATTGAATATATAAAGATAGATGATGTTTTGACTTAGCCTATATCTACCTTAGATATGATATTGTTAGAAGATGAAAGTTTACAGAAATTGAACGTTGAAGGGAAGACAGCATCAATTGGCATACTTCAATCTACTCCCCAACCCCTATTCTTGATTTTCTAGTATTCAGCCCCATACATTTTTGAAAGAAAATTAGTAAACAATATTTCATAATTGGAGTCTTAAAGTCTTAAACAAGAAATATCTCATGTACCTCTACTCAGGCTAGATGTAAAATCATCTTCATCTGTTCCCATACCCCTTCCCTTTACAGGAACTTTACCCTCATATAGATGCTGAACAGGCATTGATGAGTATTACCATAGAACTATAACTACACACACACCCCTTCCCCCCCCCCCCCCCCCCCCCCCCCCCATGTAAACCTCTTCATCTGTTTCCATACCCCCTTCCCTTCCCACCCACCCCCCAACAAACACACACCCCTTCCCCCATTAACCCATTCAGGACTACTGATTAATTTTGCTATATGTATTCTCCATAGACCCAAGCCCAGAGCGTTTTCGGGACCAGTCCTGTAGGGGTTAAAGCAGCATGGATGTAGATCAATATCAAATATTATACTGTTGTTAAATGGCGGTGGAGGGTATAGCACGGAATATTACATCCCGAGGGATTTTAAATGGTATTGAGGGAAGAGTAAATAAGTCCCGAGACGAAGTCGAGGGACTTATTTTCTTCACGAAATAGCATTTGAAATCCAGAGGGTAGGAATATTCCGTGATTTTCCCGACAACAAATTTAACAACTGTTTTATCATCTGACTGTCAAACACAGGGGTGTAATATTGCCATTGTATATCGAAAAATACAACACCGCAGCGGCATGTACTGTATTTACTAAGTCATGTGATAAATATAAATATGACTAATACATGTTAATATACCAGCTTTGTATTCATGTACAGGTATAACAAATACCTTTTCCATGTTCTATGAAGAAGTAAAGAATACTTTTTTATCAGGTGTTGCTGTACATATTTTACAAAATTCACCATGCATTATGTAAGATTCCTTAGATTAGAATGATGTAACATTGTTATTCTCAAATCATGAAGGACCAAGTGTGATTGATGTCTTGGGCTGCAGTCGATGCAAAATGTGTATTATACCAAAATCAGATCATTTCCCATTATTAATATACATAACATTATTATGTCTAAACCATGTTTTTAAAAAGATGCCATATATTACACATTCAAGCCATGGTTTAATTTGTGAATTCTAGCCTTAAATGTAGAGTCAAAGGTGTCTCTGTGGCCACCCTCTTCAGAGAATACTGTGTTATGGAACCTGTCTATTGAGACCACCTGTCTACAGTGGCCACGTTTCTTGTTTCCCTTAGTTGGTCACCATACACAGGTTTAACTGTACTTGAAATTAATGTATGATGAACATACACAATGTATGTGAAGTTTGGCATATAGGTCACATTTTATTGCTGCATTTTTCCCAAAGGGAAAAATCTTAAATTTTACCGATAAAAGTGATTGTTTTATTTATGAGCTTTGTCAAACACTGCCAATATATTGTCAACAATGTCAAACATATATAAATCTTTAGAATGAACATATGGCTTTTGTAAACCCATATATTCCCAATAGATGAATCACGTATTTCAATTGTATGAAAGATAAATATATATACAGTGAAACCTCATTACAACGAGCATCTCGGGCCCATTGAATTTACCTTGTTATATCTTGTTGTATCAGCGCTTACAAATAATATAATACATAGAACCTGGACCTGTGAAATTACCTCGCTATGGCCCCGTTGCAGAAAGACTTGACATCGATTGTAAAGTTGCAATTAATTGCAAATCAGAAAATTAGCGCATTTGAACCACTCAGATGCGTGCATTTAGCCACATGATCAGACTTACAATTAATTGCAACTTTCCAATCAATTGCATCTCTTTCTGCAACGAGGCCCTAATCAGGTACCTGGTTATAACAGCTTGTAATAAAGAAGTTCCACTGTATGTCCTATTTGTAGATGTTTTGTTTTTTATGGTTTGTTTCAAGATTATTCTACATAACCTTATACATGTTTGTTTGAAAGGGAAGATATATAAATGTAGAATATATACAAACGAAAAGTGAACTAATACATACAGCTTTGGTTTCTTCCTATATTTAAATAATTGCAAAGAGGATTTGTAGGATTTAAGGGAGGAACATTGCTTATTAAGCTACGCCTACTATTCTTCCTTTTCAATCATTTATGATTATTCTTTGCAATGTAGTATATATATATTTATATATTGGCAAAGACAACTTTTAAATGTTTTGTTCTCTTCCTCACCATCCCACCTTGGTAAACATTTGTTCCTGTAGACAATGAATTACAGTATTATTGTCTCTTTTAGCCATGCTAGTTGTCTTATGTACATGTTAACCATCTTCATTAAACCCCCAATAAAAAAAATCTTTTAGCCTTATTATGGGAAGACTTTATCATTATGTATGATTGAATTTTCACAACAAAATTAACTAGGGCAGAAAGTAAGATACAAAAAACTCTATTGGTATATTCATATGCATCAAATACAATTAAATTATTAACTGAAAGATAAAACGATAGTTTACAATATATTATGAACGGTCTGAAATGTATATTTCCAATGGTTCACCAAACTCATTTGAAATGAGAATGTGAAGATGGAATGAGTGTTTATTGTAATCAGGAAAAGTGATTTACTTTATTGCTTACATATTACATGTATTATGATTTTAGAAATTATGAATCAACAAGATTAATTCATAACTTTGCATATATAAAGTATGTTATATAATTTCCTTACCTTTTGTAATTTTGTTATATTAATTTTGTTTATAATAATTGTTTATAAACTACTTGTATTCATATTTATTTTTTTAACTGGTGATTTGTAAACTAGAATTTAATCTACAAGTATGTATCGTTCTGTATGTTTGTGTGCTGTATTATTTCAAAGGCTAGTCATAGAATAAGTATGTTATATTTTGACAAGTTAATTTATATATGCACATTTATCAAGTATGTATTGTATACTATGTATAGTACGTATCCCCTTGTCCCCTTTTATATGTATGGATATGTAAAGAAATATTATTTTATACAGAATTTAATTTCTCAACTTTGTGATTCTTTCAATTATGTCTGTTTCTAGATGACTTATGTGTGTGTAAGTATGTGTGTGTGTGTGTGTGTTTGTATGTCATGTACATATGTGTGCATGTGTGTGTATTTGTATGTAACCCCCCCCCCCCCCTTTACCCTCCCCCAAATGGTATAGACATGCATGTAGGGTGTGTGCGTGTGTCTGTCAGTCTGTTTGTTTGTGCGTGTGGCTGTTTGTATGTGTGTGTGTGTGTTTATGGATGTTTGTGTATGTGTGTGTCTGTATGTATGTGCTTTTGTATGTGCATTTATGAATGTTTGTGCATGTGTGTGTGTCTGTGTGTGTGCGTGTGTGTGTGTGTGTGTGTGTGTGTAAGATATAAGTTATTTATTTGCTCCAAATTCACAAACTCGTTTTTTTCCAAAGTTATGTAAATGATAAGTATAATATTGTTATTCTATTATTTTAATGTACACATGTGACCGGCTATAGCAAAACCCTGCACTTGTTGGTAATTCATGTTTTGAAGAAATGGGCATTTTAGTTCACATGATGTGTGTAAAAGACTTATGATTGTAAATTGAAACAATCATATATTATTGACCAATTTGTTAGAACTAGGCATCAAATGAAAGCTTGTGATGAGCCCTCAAGTGCAGGGTTTTGCTATAGCCAGTCACATATGGTAATGTAAACATTAACTCATGGTCCGGAAGAAATCATGTCTTCCTTGTAAACATGTTTGAGTTGGATTTTTAGTATAATTTCCTCAATTAAAGCCAATATATAACTGCTCCATTAAATAATGAAAAACAAACACTTCCCAGCAATTGAAATAATAAATACAGTGAAACTTGCTTTAGCGACCACCTGCATATACAGACCACCTGTCTACAAAGACCACATTTCTTGACTCCCTGGCTAGGAGGCAGTTTCCATGTTCGTATATGAACATGTTTATAAAGACCACCTGCTTCAAACGACCACATAATTCTCTCACCCTTGAGTGGTATTTTTAGACGGGTTTGCTTGTACATTATTTATTTCAATATATTTATTGTCACATAATATGTATCAACAAAGGGGTCCTCTTTTTTATGATACCAGTGGCGTAGCGCATGTTCAGGCTGATTTGGGGCCCGCAAATTATTGGGGGTACACTTTATCTATTTCTTTCTCTTTTCCAAAAAATGTCCCATTATGTTTTCTATTGTTTTGTTTTTCAAAGTATTGGGGGAACGTCCCTCCCCCCTCCCCCCCTGTCAGTACACAATTTATAAAGTAAAGAAGTATAAAACAGTGCTCCAGTCAACAATGCGTGCTGTGATGGAAGAGGAAGAGATGACATTGGGAACTTAGAAAGAAAAGAGAGAAGTAATCAGCCAAACAAGTAAAAGAAAGAGAAGTTTTAAATTTTACATTGCCATTTGTTTAATGTATGTTTAATGTTTAATGGACGACTTTATTAATATCTACCTTATACAGCTATGGCCCTCTCGTAAAGCAGGCTTTAATTTGTAAAGAAATAAACTGATTAAATTAATGAATAATGATTAAATTAGAGAATAAATATATTTAAAGGGATAGTTGAGTTTTGGTCAAACTTAATTTTAGTAACCAAAACCTGCACCATTGCGGTACAAACTAATAGTGATAAATCCACCAATGCTCGAAAGGTATACACAATTACAAACGACTAAGTAAAAACCATGTTATCATTCAAAAAGAGCCGTTACAACTCAAGAGGGCACTCTCTAAAAATTAATTGGTTTTAACCATTTTTCATACAAAATTGTGCATGTGATGTTTTTTTTTTAAATAATGATTAAATAGAGATATCATCAACAACTATTTAAAAACCTATTTTGATTTTTTAAAAGAAGTCTCTAAGCATTTTCTGTCTTTTTCTAAATAGTCAAGATGTTCCCCGGCAGGATAGACTTATAAATACAATATTTTGAAATCAAATTTTACAACTATGAGAGCATTCAAAAGGAAGTGTTTTCTCATTTCACATGTTTTATTCAATGAACTTTCAAATGGAATTCAAACCAACCAATTTAGTGTCAAGGGGCATTTCGGGAAGTACCATGATACTCGAGTGGACCTTGAAAGTCAGAATAAAATAACAATTGAGAAACATGCAAGATGTTTACACCCAAATGGGACACCCATATGAAAGAAAAATAATGAGTATACATGTAGGAGGAACAGGACAAACATTGGTATAAGAAGGAGTAACACAGATGACACATTCGGGGGAAGCTATAGCACTTGAATCACATCGGGAGCAGCCAACAATTTAAGTTTCAGTTTCTCCATGGGGGGGGGGGGGGGGGGGGGGGGTCACAAAGTTGGAAAGCCGTTTGTTTCTTTGAATATATTTAGTAAAAGTTCTTTCAAAGGGCATAACTAATATTGATTCATATACCATTAATAATTTCTATTATCAAGGAGATTTCATGTTCTTGATGTAAAATGTATTAAAAGTCTAAAATACTTGCATTTTTGCTTTATTTTATTCCGAGGTTCTAAGTCCAAGTTCGGATCTTTGTGGACTAATATTGGGACATCGATGGGTTTCTGTAGAGAAAATGGTCGATATATATATCTTTATATTTTATATATTTCTATAAAATTACCTCATGGGAAGTGCCCAAAGTACACACTCCTTAGCCCACAACTGCTACAAGTACAAGTTGCAAACTATTTTCAGATAATTTTTTTTCTAATTCATTTTTAATTTCTTCCAAATGTTTGGTTCCGTGGTTTATTTATTGATTGATTTGTTTCAACATGTACCCTAGGCCCTATGTATAATACCAAAGACACTATACCACCGGCACCAACACCCCCTTTTTTCATCCGGCAGGACGCCCTCTAGCTATGTAGACTGAGACTGGAGAAATTGGGAAAGGGAAAGACTGACAGATTTTGGACACTAGTTTTCACGATAATTATTAACTTTTTGTGAAAATGTTGCTTGTTTTGGACGACGAGCATAAAGAGCATCTTGGCTTTTTGGCCAATGTTGATAGTGAAGGTAAGTTAAATGCATAAATCACTGTCGCGACGTTTAACTTATTCGCATTATTTTTTGCGTAGTCCCACTGCATTTATTTTATGTTAGTTGGTAGTGAAGTATACAAAAATCAGAATAAACAAATTACATTGAGGCAAATACAATTAAATGTGTCATATTAGATACCTACTAGATGTACTTTACCGTACGGGGAAGGCATGTGGGTTTGTAAGAGTCGTGGTGGTTAATTAAGAGTAAAGTTGAGTTGCCTAATGAAACAAATGTCTGGAATTGAAAATAAAATGTTATTGTTAATTGTTAATGTTATATTTTATAATTTTTGTTTAAAAATGTTAGTTACTGAACCCTGATTCTGAAGTGAAGTGAAGACTGAACTTGAACTTTGAAGTGACAAAATATATTGTCAATTTCAATTGATGAAATTGATGCTTGTGTAGCTTAAAATGTCAACGATTGGCAATTCAGTTGCATATTGATATTCGGGTGCAGGTGGTCTGTGGTTAAAAAAAAGGAGAAGTTTTTAATTGGTTTCACTCAGATTTGTGGTCATAATTTTTCCACTGATTATTTGCGCAGAAGGGGTTAATGGCCCGTCACTGTCAATTTTGTTGGAGTAGAGTGTGCGTATATCATTATCGCGCATTCTCTACCAAGACGTGCCCACAGCATGACAAAAAGAACAGATGCTTGCCTCTATGCAAATGCATGCAGCATCCATTCTTTGTGTCCTGCCGTGGGCACATCTCGGTAGAGAATGCCTCATTAGGACATTATCACTAGTCACAGTAACTAATGCATGCAGCTCTGCAGCTGTCTAATATTGATAGTTTTACTTTGGTTTTATTTGCAGTTCTTCAAGAGTTCGGCAAAATAGCGGTGGAGTTCATGAGGAAAGGCATCTACCAGAAGGTGTACCAGAATGCTGCACGTAAGTCGCAGTCAGGAAATGGCTAAAGCAGGCCAGGGCAATTCTAAGCAAATGTAGGCATGATTTCACAGTGCGGCGTCATAACAAAGTAACCTTTTTAACATTTGAATCCTTCAAATATTATGTTCTTCTTAAAGGGGAAGGAACTCCTAGCCTTTTGACTTACTGGATGTGATGAGAGCATAACTCTTGTTATTTCTAGTCACTTATTTCCTCATGAATATTCCCAATAATGAAAATAATCAATATTTTATGGCCCACTATCGTCTGCTTTCAATGCCAACAGGAGGCGGCCATTTCTTCAACTTCTCGCGGTGAAATGACTTGTCAGGCGGAGAACACAATAGCGGGTTACGATAATGCTATTGTGTTCTCCGCCTGCCACGTCATTTCACCGCGAGCAGTTGAAGAAATGGCCGCCTCCTATGGGCATTGAAAGCAGATGACAGTGGTCCATAAAATATTGATTATTTTTGTAATCGTGAATATTCATGAGGAAATAAGTGACTAGCAATGATAGTAGTTACGCTCCCATCACATCCAGTAAGTCAAAAGGAAAAGGGTTAATTCCCCTTTAAGTATTACTATTGGAAATGCTTGCAGAATTAGCCAGATAAATATTTGCAGGTTTCAGGTGCCAATGCAAAGGGGTAATTTTGTTGATGCTTTGCATGGAATTGCTCAGCATTCAGGAATATTGCACACCCAGTATTAAAACGTTACTGATGTTGCTTTTCTTACATACATTTTTTGTAAATTACTGCCCTGTAGTGATACTGAATACCTTCTTTTTATTCTTTACACAACATTCACAGAACTTCTTTTTTTTTTATACTGAAGTTGAGATTTATTAATTATATTGCATTCCTGAGAATATTCTGCAAATTGATAAAATATTGCTTTTTGAATTCCATTTTTGTCTTGGGCATGATTAATATAAACCCAGTGAATGGATATTATCACTTGCACCTGTCAGTAAAATAGATTGTATGCAAAGTGGTCTCTGTGAACAGGGGGGAGGGGGGAGGGGGGGGGGGGGGGGGGGTGAAAGAGTTATGATTAATTCGGTGGATTCACAATACAGTGCGCCACCTATCGGTTGCAGCGGACAGGCCGAAATCTGCAATGCCTCATGGGAAATGGTCGACATTGAAATATAAGGCCGTATACAGCTCAGTGGTGCTAGGCTGTTATATAATAATAATAATAGACATTTATATAGCGCATATTGCAAAGAGCCTCTAAGCGCTTAAATAATTATTTAATTATTATTACCCATGGTCAACAGGTACATTTCAAACCCACACAATGATATTGCATACTTTCTCAACTCCCCAGGGAGCAGGGGCAGGGTTCGAACTCGGGATCTCATGATCGGAAAGCGCGCGCTCTACCAATCTTCCCACAACATGCACATCCACATGTACTGTGTTGGAAATTGGCCTGTCCGCTGCAACCGATAGGTGATGCAAAAATACTGCTGCAAACTGCTTATCTACTATAATAATGCCGGGTAATAAAATGAGAGTCAATATAGGTGGCGCACTGTATTGTGAATCCACCGAATTGCACAGTTGCGATTGATCGAAAGTCAGAAAACATGCACACTTGAGCCAATCAGAATTGGGCATTTAGGCGTTTTTCTGACTTGCGATTAATCGCAACACCCCCCTGATGGTTTAAAGAGGGGTTATTTGACATGTGACCCTCTTTCTGGGGAAAGAATAGTGTTTTTTTTAAGCAGCTTGTCTTTATAAATTGTGTATCTTATAATACTACATGGCATCTTTTTTTGCTTTGGTTGATCACAGAGAAACTGTCTGTGGATGTGGATACAGTAAGGAATGGCGTGGAGGGACTCATGTACCTCCTCACAGAGAGCTCAAGGCTCATGGTAAGCATGGTTAAACTTTTTCTTAGTGGCGCGGTCTTTGTAAGTAAAATAGAAACTTGTCCAATTTTTGTTGTGATCTGCAACCAGAATTGATTATATTTGAATTGATAATTTATTTCAAATCTCATAAAATACAATGATAACAAAGCACAACAATAATGACATAATTAAACAAGAGATTAATACAAATTATGAGAATGAGGAGACAGCTAGAAAGAGCAAAATAGCCTTATAGATGCTGCCTCCGAATATATCAAATTGAATTAGAACCTACCAACTGGAACCTACCTACATAACTAAGACATATTATACAACATAAACAAAACAAATCATGAGAAAAATATATTTTGTTGAATATTTAGCAGACTTAATTTTGGCATTACAGTGGACCGTCATTATGAGGATCTTGGTTGGGACAATTAACATTTTCTTGTAATATCAGGGTAAAATATATGACATTCTAATTAAGGTAACCTTGTATGATTTCTGAATGCATACATATTTTGATACCTAAATTTCTTTAGAACAAATTCTGAATAACTACTGAATTTGTATTCGATAGGTGTCGGATCTGGATTTCCAAGATTCCATTGCAGTGCTAGCATTTTCCGAAGACCCGCGGAAAGAACTGCTTGGTCTGTAAACTGAGAACATACATTCAGTCTTTTCAGAGTATCTTTAATAGTTGAATATGATAGAACAAAAACCTGAATCATGACTGAATTTGTATTTGATAGGTGTCGGATCTGGATTTCCAAGATTCCATCGCAGTGCTAGGATTCTCCGAAGACTTGAGGAAAGAACTGCTTGGTCTGTACACAGAGAACAGAGCAGAGATCCGTAGCATCCTGGGAGAGATGACCCTGGACCTACCTCACTACCACAACCTGGAATGGAGACTAGACGTAGAGGTAAGTCATTGACTACAATCTTACTATAGTGGTATGCTCCTTGAATGGAGACTAGACATAGAGGTAAGCCATCTTATTGTGAAGAGGTGTTAGTGGTAGGTGCTCTGCTCAGCTTTCAGGATTGGCCTCAAATACTTGGGATGGGGTGTATGGAGATTATATACAGTAATTATAACCTAAATAAATCATTTTGTTTCCACAGTAACCTTTTATTTTAATGGCCTGTTTTGCCAGTTCATCACTTTCCAGGTTTTGGTTGCCCTAATTAAAGACATATGAACTCGGAAAAGAACAAAAAATCAATATATTTTATTTTTTCATAAATCCCATCTTCCTATGAATTAAGATAAACATTCAGTTATTAATTTTTTACAGGTTTCTCACCAAGTTTAAGTGATATATTTCTCATATAGTGGCAGTTAATTTTCATCAGAGTTGCCAGTTAAAACCACCCATAAGGCAAGTGCAGTCTTGAGACAGTGCAAGTCATAATAAATTAAACCGGACATGGGTAGTTTTTGCATGACTTTGGATAATTAGGTCACATTCGGTGAAGCCTGAAATTATCAGAGCGTATGATATATCATTTTAAACGCAATTTCCCAAGCTTTAACATGATACCAATATCAACATGTATATGTTTAGAATTGTGGATTTATAAGCGATTAAAGTCCGGTTTCATTTATTTTGACTCACACTGTAGAGTGAAACCGTGTTATGAGGTACTTGGGATCATGAAAATCTAAAAGTATAGTATTCAAAGAGCTGGGACCTGCACAATTACCTTGTTTTAAGAGGGTTTTGTTACATGTATATCAGAGCACTTTATATAATGAGGTTCCACTGTAATAGGCTTTACATTTACTAGCTTGCCAGTTCATAAACTTGTATTTTGTCTAATTTAATATGCTATTTGTGTTGTTCTCGCCAACTTGACAGCTGATCCCTGCACCACCTGACCATTCCCACATGCACAGTGCTCATGAAGCTCCACACAGAGGACTGTGGCAAACCAGACATAATTACCTTGTTATTAAAGAGGGTTTTGTTATACAAGAGCTCTGTTTCACTGTAATTTCTTGTCTCTGTTGCTCTCACTAGCTTGCCAGCCGATCCCTGCGACACCAGACCATCCCCACAGTGCTCATGAAGCTCCACACAGAAGACTGCGGCAAACGAGACGTTCATGTCCTGCAGACAGATCCAGTCAACCTGGTGCACCTCACGCAGACACTAGAGGGCGCCCTGGCTGAAGTCAAGACCCAGCACTGTCGCAGGATCATTAGGAATATTAATAAATAATGAACTTTGGTATTTAAGTATTTTAAAGTAACTAACTGTATTGTATTTGTACTAGTCATTTTTGCATCATCATACCATGTATGTTGTAATTTGTTGTCAAAATTATGCAGTCTGACTTTGGCTATCTGATTTTTTGCATTTTGACACATTTTTAGACTTGTGTTTAATCGCAAAGTTCACCAATCTTAATGCAACACCCTTTGGACAAAGAGAAAATGAGATATAGATGTTGGTTTGATCACCCTCTGTTAGAAGGCTATATCACAGGCATAGATCTGTGGAAAGTTTCTTTGTTTAACCAAGCCTCCACACTAGCTTGTTATCTACTGGCCCGTTCAGGCAAGTCAAATCATAAATGTTCATATTTTACTATGCAATCCCACATTCTATTTGAGTTGCCCGATCAGGCAAGCAAACTAGACCATTTTGTTTTACTTGCCCCAGGCAAGCGGTTCAACGGTGTCATCACATTTCACTGGATATCGTAAATGGATGCCCAATGGATAGAAAATTTGCAAAATCAAATTATTTGGTGGTAAAAGCCGTCTACATTGCTTCAAATAAATTGGGGTGTCCGTTAACGCTATCCGGTGATATGTGACAAGGGCATAAGAGAGCATGAATCAATAGATCATTGCCCCTGAAAAAAGGGACTGCTTACAGATCTACACCTGTAGTACATAAAGAAATCATGATATTACTTGTAGTTTCAGAAAGTTTCCTTAAGAGTTAAACAAACCTAACCAACAGACGCATGAGAATTGTTGTTTCTTTGATGAAAAATTTATTCAAAAAATCATATTTACAGCATATATAAATAAGCTCACAGTATATAAATGTAAATTTCATTTGATATTATGTACATTCAAGGCAGCAATGTCAAATATAACATTAACAAACGGGTGTACACCCTCGTCTGATTTTACCTAAATCTAAATATTGAGTCAATATAGGGCTTTAATTTTTTATCAGCAGAATCTTCTTCAGAGGCAGTATTATTATAGTATATTTTTAGCAGTATTTTGCATCATTAAGATCTAATATTCACTGCATTACACACTTTACACAACATTAGAACAGCAGTCCATTACATAATATATGTAATAAGCCGGACATATTATAACACACACATAATTATTTTAAAATTTCCTTACCGTTATTATCACAGTAAGATAAATGTATATGTGCAAAAACACTACATTTATACTTCTCTTTTAAAAATAGTTTTTAGAATTTAAGATCAAATCACTCTTGATTCAAAATAATATTTCCAAAAGCCTCATTACCAGTTTAGTAGGTCATGTCATAGACATAGACTATGTGGTAGGTCTATGGTCATGTACACTGTTACAGTAGTGTATGAACAAATTTAGATGTTTTGTTACATATGTTGCAACGGTGAGTAGTAATGGTAGCATACTGTTATTTTGTACAATATTGTAAAGAAAGAAATTATATTTTTATTTGAAATGTTTTTGATATATCAGAAATAAAAGTTCAAATTCTATCAATGCAAATAATGGAATGTATTCTCCTCATTTACACATGAAGCCTGAATATTATACTGTAAAATACATATCTATTTCATGCTGTTATAATCATTTTGGCAAGTATGAATATTGAATAATGCATTGGATAACAAATATTTTCTATGCCACACTTGCTAGTCCTTGCATTTTGATATAAATTTGTTTTATTTGTTAACACTGCTGACAAAAGTTTGTTCAAGTTTTCAAGCCAACACAATTATACTGTGCACTATCTCAACTGCCTGGGGAGGATACTAGGCATGAGACACCAGGCAATATCACACCTGGGGCCCGTAACATAAAGACTATTTTATCATCCAACAGATCATACTATTACTATGAATGAATTGAAAGTACGATGAAGCGATATGCCATAATCTTTATATCGCAGGGCCCTGATCAAATTATCAATTGATACTTTAGGGGAAAGAGTTATAGATATCCTAGATAACTCTAGTACTTTCCACTAAACCTCTCGTTTTGATTTGGCACTTGTCCTGCTAGATGTCCCTTTCCCTTTGGCCCCCAAGTCTTTGTCAAATTGTCATCAAATTCTTTCTCTTTCTGCCTCTTAGCTGCATATATGCTTCCCTGGCAACATGACACATCGAAGGGCGCTTAATCACTTTTTGTACTATGGAGATATTCATGTAGTTTTGGAGCCTTGTAGAAATCCAATTGAACTCTCTTTTATTTGTGATGAATATTTCTAAAAATTTGAAATAATGATTTTTCTGAAAATTAGGCATCAGAAAAAGAAGGCTCTGACTTACAATATATATGGTATGCAGAACTCGATGTAGCCGGGAAAAAAAAAAATCAGCTTTAAAACGCCCTTCTCACTCATCCAAAAACTAATTAATGTTCTGTGACAAAATTTCCATCGGCAATAGCTGACTAAGCAATCTGAAGTTTTCACTTGGATTTAGTTCTTGATTTGCTAGATGTCCCTTTGCCTTTAGCCCTCCTGGCCTTTAATAACTTTTCTTCAAATTCTTTCTTCTTCTGCCTGTTGGTTGCGTAGACTTCTTTCCTCTGCTCTTCGGCCTTTCTCCGCTGAACCTCCTCAAGCTTGCTGTATAGTCTGGTAAAAGAAAGACAAACAGGGACATTTTTATAAAGACTATTTCAGTTTAGTCCAGTTGGATTTGATTTACTTTTCCAATAACAAATCATACATAGTCATATCTACTGTAAAATCATGATGTCAAAGAATACCACATATGGATTCAAGAGAATTGCAATTACAAGTCAAATTACAAGACAAAGATAGTTTCATAACAAACTGGAAAAACCCCAGGATATACACAGGCATTTTCTAACAAATATATAAGAATCTTCTTGTCAAGAACTCAAAACTAACAAAAGATTTCTCATAACACAGTATGTTTGCTGTTCCCAAGCTCTTTGAATTTTCATGGCATGGTCCTTATTGTTTGCACAACTCTGATACCACTAAATTTAATTATTAACAAAAACACAATTTCACTTGTTTGCTATAACAAAAGTACACATGTACGATACCTTAGATTTCTCTCTCTCATCTCTTTCTGCACTGCATCCCGGTCTGTAGGGGTCACCATGGTAGAGCCAAGACCTCCACTGGAAGCTGACATGGAGCCACCTACAGAGATGAGAACATCCCAGAATCATAATCAGAGTACAGATAGATTGGTATGGATGGATAGGTACATAGATAAATAGATTGATAGATCTCTGCACTGCATCCCGGTCTGTAGGGGTCACCATGGTAGAGCCAAGACCTCCACTAGTAGCTGACATGGAGCCACCTACAGAGATGAGAACATCCCAGAATCATAATCAGAGTACAGATAGATTGGTATGGATGGATAGGTACATAGATAAATAGATTGATAGATCTCTGCACTGCATCCCGGTCTGTAGGGGTCACCATGGTAGAGCCAAGACCTCCACTAGTAGCTGACATGGAAGCACCTACAGAGAAGAGAACATCCCAGAATCATAATCAGAGTACAGATAGATTGGTATGGATGGATAGGTACATAGATAAATAGATTGATAGATCTCTGCACTGCATCCCGGTCTGTAGGGGTCACCATGGTAGAGCCAAGACCTCCACTAGTAGCTGACATGGAGCCACCTACAGAGATGAGAACATCCCAGAATCATAATCAGAGTACAGATAGATTGGTATGGATGGATAGGTACATAGATAAATAGATTGATAGATCTCTGCACTGCATCCCGGTCTGTAGGGGTCACCATGGTAGAGCCAAGACCTCCACTAGTAGCTGACATGGAAGCACCTACAGAGAAGAGAACATTCCAGTATCAATAGATGGATGGGTGTGTGGATGGGAGGATGGAGGGATGGGTGGATGGATGGATTGATAGATTGGTGGATGCATGGATATATGGACGGATGGATGGGTGGATAGATGGAAGGGTGGATGGATAGATGGGTTGATGGATGGATGGATGGATAGATGGATGGATGGATGGATGGATGGATGTATGGATGGATGGATGGATGGATGGATGGATGGACGGATGGAGGGATCGATGGATGGATGGATGGATGGATGGATGGATGGATGGATGGATGGATGGATGGATGGATGGATGGATGGATGGATGGATGGATGGATGGATGGATGTATGGATGGATGGATGGATGGATGGATGGATGGACGGATGGAGGGATCGATGGATGGATGAATGGAAGGATGGGTGGATGGATGGATGGATGGATGGATGGATGGATGGATGGATAGATGGATGGAGGGATCGATGGATGGATGAATGGAAGGATGGATATAATATGTAAGGGTGGATGGATTGATGGATGGATGGATGGATGGATGTTCATAACAAATGCACTCGGAGCCAAGCAAAAAAACATCACTTATTTAAATAGAGCCAATCAAGGCATTAGCAACTGAAATTGTATCGTATAACACGAACATGATTCTTAATGCCCCCTTTTTTTTCTTCCTTAAGTTAGTTGCTTCACCTAGTGAATAAAAGGCACAAAACTAATTCAATGAACCTCAAAGCTGTTTTTTGTTATCATTTACATTCAATAACTTTTGTATGGCTCAAGATCATAAATCTAGCCCGGGGGGGGGGGGGGGGGGGAATTTCATACATACCACTTTTCTTTGTTGATACTCCAGTGCTAGAGGTCTTCTTCCTTTGGCCTATGACCTTTGACCTCTTCCAATCTTGCAGCGTCTTCACAAACGCAGTGGCCTCTTGACTCCGACTCTCAGCGCGAACTTTGACCTCCTCTTTGCGTTTCTGGGATGCTTGGAGGAAACCCTGCTTGCGCTGCTGGAATGCATCCTGAAGAGACATTGTTCCTACGACAGAAAAAATTATATAACAAAGTAAACAGTTTATGCCTTTTTAGGTAACAAGCATTGATATTCATATTGTTTTCCAACTTTCTTAATAACCTATACAGTAGTTTCCACTTAATCGGGTAGTCGGTACCATTTTAAGGGATACACCTGTTAAAGGGGTAGGATTTGACCAAATATTTCTTATGCTTCTTAATTTCTTAATGTAAATTGTCACCACTTAATATACCTTGCACATTAAATGGAGACTACTGAATTTTCTAACCTAGTTTGACTGGGATTCCATATTAGCATCGTACACACTGCACCCTCTCATGCACTTGTGTTAATGTGGTTAGAGATCAAAATAAAATTATCAGATATGCATTATCCCTTTTAAAAAGGAAACATAAATTGATCCACTCCATTTTTGATGATGAGTAATGATATCTAGGTATTAGATTTATACATGTAAGTATCTACACCAAGTGATATTCGATTACCATACCTGTAAGAGCAGTGGTCTGTGGCTCCATAAAACCTTCAGACACTGTCTGCCAGGGATCAAATTCAGGTCTCTCATCTACAGAACCCTCGAGATTGACTAGATATTGCGATTAAATGACCAGTTATATTCCTAAGATAATGGGAAATCTTTAAAAAACAAATCATACTTACTACAACAATACATACAATGATTTCATACCTGTAAGAGCAGTGGTTTGAAGCTCCATAAAACCCTCTGACACTGTCTGCCTGGGGTCTAATTCCAGTCTCTCATCAATTCCATCATCTTCACTCCACTCAGACGATCCATGCTCTCCTTCAGATGACTCTGTGATCATATTAGACAGTAAAATGAACATCCACATTAGACACTAACATTTTTTGTCAGTGGCCCGGTCAGACCAGTGAAATAATTTTTTCCCCTTTTCTGGTGGCCCGAAAGAAAAATTTACTGGCCCGAAAATTTCATTTCATGAGTAAACTTTTTACTTTTCATAATATCACTTTATATATGAAGCACGACATGGAAGAAAACAAGATTTTCTTATTTTGTAAATGTCGGGTTAAAAAATCTGCTTGGCGGATCGGGCCACTAAAATATGACTTTTATACATTGTTGCTGGCCCGAAGTGCAATTTCACTGGCCCCCAGTCAGCGGGCCAGTGCGAGTGTCGAGCCCTGCATTAGAGAGTTTGTTTGTGCATTGCACATAATACAATCAAGAAGACGCTCATTGCACATACAATGGAACAATACCCAACCTAATCCAGAGGGGAAAAAAATAACATCATCACTTTGATTTATTACTATGAAGATCATGGCAATTTTTAAGGCCAAGTGAATATGTTTTTTGGTAAAGTGATTTCAACTTTTTGAAAATGAATTGCCATGCTAGAATGGACAACTACTTTTTTTTCTTCTTCAAAGTGCAACTTTCTGTTTGAGGATCACCTTTAGATAAGTTAGTTTCTGGGACCATCATCAAGCGAGGGCTCCCTTCAGACAGCTCCTGCTCGTGCCGCTGGAAGGAGAGTAGTGATGGGTCCATACTCGCCTCTGAAGACTGGGAGGCATCCAGGGAGAGGCGTGGAGGCTGCTGCAAGGTGAGAAAGTAAATGGTTTAAAATTACAATATGTGGTTGAACTATAGCTATTAATTAAAGGCCAAGCTGGAAGGAGAGTAGTGATGGGTCCACACTCGCCTCTGAAGACTGGGAGGCATCCAGGGAGAGGTGTGGCGGCTGCTGCCGGGTGAGAAAGTAAAGGGTTTAAAATTACAGTACTTGATTTAACTATAGCTATTAATTAAAGGCCCAGCTGGAAAGAGAGTAGAGAGGGGTCCACACTCGCCTCTGAAGACTGGGAGGCATCCAGGGAGAGGTGTGGAGGCTGCTGCCAGGTGAGAAAGGTTGGGATGTGTAAGTTATGTGATTTTATTCTATAAAGGCCAAGCTATTTCGACATTTTGTTCCTCATGTTAAGTCACATTTTACATAAAATATGTAGTTGCAATAATTTGGTAAATAATTATCTTTACCCCAAATTGGACCATGTAGCTGGCAGTACAGTGAAAGCTCATTATAACGAGCACCACTGGCCTATTGAAGCTACCTCGTTATATCAGATTTCTTGTTGTATCAGGGCTAAAGAATAAAATACATAAAACCTGGACCTGTGAAATTGTGTCGCTATATCAAGTTTCACTGTATAGCATATATCTTAGCATCTTGTAACTTTTTGGTTGTATTTTAGAGAATCATGCCCCTCTAAATGGATTACTAGATAGATGGCGCATTAGAAGTACTCAACAAGCAATAAGCATTTGATTGCAAAAAACAAATTGTGGTGAAATCCACAAAAGGTGTAAGAATGCATAAGAAAAATCAAATAAATCATACCTGGACTTTTTGTGTAGCGCCAGCCATCATTTCTCTCTCAAAAGGACGGAGGTCACTCGATGGATGCACAGAGGAATCCGCCGTGGTGTCGAAGGTCGTGTGAAAGGTCATGTCAGGCTCCTCCATGATACCTGTCTCCATCTGGATATCGCTAAGGGAGGGATACGTCTGCTCCGGTCCCAGGGAGGCGATTGAACCGGTGTCTTCCTGCAGTGAAGGCTGTATGGAAAACCAAAGGTAATGTGTTTGAATGTTCAGACTTATATTAAAAGGAAACTCAGGAAATTTAAAATGAAAAAAGTAGGAGAGGTTATCTTTAAGTGAAGCTCTAGATATTGCTGAGGGAGGGGTACGTCTGCTCCGGTCCCAGGAAGGGGTTTGAATCTGTGTCTTCCTGCAGTGAAGGCTGTATGGTAAACCAAAGGGATAATGGGTTTGAAAGCTTATAATGATTTTCAATCAGGGAATTTTGCGGATTTGGACAATGTTACTAGATCCCTTTAAGAAAACGAACCAAAAGAGACAATAGGTTTGCAAGAATCTGGTTCAAACAAAAGTTGGGAATCGGTGCATAAGGGGGGAAAGATTCTTCCGATGGACGGACAACCAGAAAACATCATTCATCAAGCCACCCTATGGAGGAGCCATTAATCATAAACAATTGACTAGGGCGCTGTTGTAGAAATAGTTGCAATCAATTGTAAAATTGCAATTAATTGCAAGTCAGAAAATATATGCACATATGAACCAATCACATTTGTGCATCAAGTCACATGTTCTGACTGGTAATTAATCACAACTTTACAATCGATAACAACTCTTTCTGCAACAGGGCCCTTGTTAACCCCTTAGACTACATGAACGGGGTGGGTTGTGTACAAAGTCCATGGGGATTTCCGAAACTCGAAGGGAACAGGTTAACTTAGGCTATGACTAAACACGACAGTTCAGCAGAACCAACCTCAAGGGACGCTTGTTCCGATGTCCTGACTGGTGTCCTGGTTTCAGTAAGGGAGCCCTCGTGTGACAAGCTGAAGCCACTCAGAGAGACGTCCGAGAAGAGAGGCATGGTTATCCCTTTCTGGCGACCAGCCTTTGACGGAAAGATGAATAACACAACATCAATTAAGAACTTTTGTTTGAATACTCCACAAAGATTCTAAAATGTTTAAGTAAGACAATTACCAAGTAGAATTCAGTGTGTATTGTATATTAAAAAATGAAAATGCAATGATACTTAGCTTGTTTGTATTCATCTGGACAAAATCCAGAAAATGACCCGTAAATAGCTAAACAGCTTTAAGAGCATACTTTGCTACCTAGGATAAAGAAAACTTTTTGCTGGACTAATGCAAATTTTCGGTAGCTACAGGCCAGCAGGCCAGTCTTGAATTTGAGCCCTTCTTACACAAGTAAATATACCATAGGCTCCTGTCTTACCTGGAGAGAGATCAGCATGTTCCTGAGGTATTCCTCCTGGGGCTGTCTAGGTCTCAAGGGTCCCTCTGGATCCCCTTGACCTGGAGCCTGCCGTCCTTGGCGATTCACTGGTCCTGGAGGGAAGTGGAAGTCTTGATGCTGAGGTGAGGGTGGCGTAAAGAGAGGCGAGTCGTCATCACTTGTGCGTGTTGAGGATACGCCTCCTACGGCTCCGATGGCCGCACTCTGTTTGGAGCTGCTTCTTGATGCAGAGGAAGGTCTGTCTAGGTGCTGCTGGTGAGGCCCTCTAGCATCTTGTGGACTTCTGTAATCTGTTCCAGCATATCGGTCTGCTTGGGGAGACCTGAACTGCCCCGAGGTGAGATGAAGGGATGAATCCTGCGTCGTGGTCAGGGTGCTGTCTGCTTCTAACCTCATCGGTAAAAACTGGCTACTGTCTGCAGTGCCTAGAGAAGCTACAGATGCCTTGCTTCTGTCCAAGTCTGCACCTAATTCCATGTAAGGGCTTGCCTCTGCATCAAAATCAAAGGTGCTCACGACTGCTGGTCTGGATATCTGAATGACACGGCCTTCTTCTTGTGCAAACATTCCTTGAATTCCACTGCGAGTGGTTTCAGATAAGTCTTCTTCGGTCGTATAATACCTTGATTGTGGGTCACTCGTAGTCGCTGGCCCACCAAACGGAGGCATCCTCTTGCCAAGGGCTGACGGTCTGGACAAAGAAGCAGCAGATGAGCCAGATTCTGAGGTAGAAGTTTGGAAGCCAGTTGATACCTGGTGCATCCGCTCGTCCGTGGAAGTCTCCACTTCAAGGATGGTGCTCAATTCATGAGGGGCTTGGTGCTCTTCAAGCATTCCCATCTGGTTGACGTTTGCCGGAGGAGGGCGCCTTGATCGCACAACCTGAGGAGCTTGAGGTGTGGGATGCCCAGATACACCAGGAGCAGATGTCCAGAGGTCGTCCTGATGACTAAAATCTGGAGAAGCTGCTTGGATCTCATCGTCTCCTTTCAAACTGAGTCCTGAAAAAGGTTGCTGGATCTGATCAACGACTCCACCGTCCCCTTCTGGTCTCGGAAAGCTCTGAGTGAAGTAGTTGGCTGGAAAGTCCATCTGATTTGTGGTGGATGAAAGTGAGGGTCCTTGATTTGGTGACCGACTAAAGGTGTCCGCATCTTGAGAAAAGCCCTGGAGATGTGGCAGTAAATCCTCTGGCCTAAAAACCTGGGCTTGCAACATGTCTTGGTAAACTCCCATATGCCCCTGCCTACTTGACGAGGAGGAATATTCTCTTGAACCTGAATGTTCAAAACCTCTGGAATGAATTTCACCGGAGCTGACTACATGTAATTCACCACTCTCACGGGATAGTCTTAACTGACCAGACTCAATCTGATACTGCTCATTGTCATGTAGGTAACTGTCCACATTCGCCTCTCCATGGATTTGCTTGAGCTGAGACAACAGATCGCTATGTTGAAGGACACGGCCTAGTCTGTCACTGCCCGAGAAACTTGCAAGGGTGTCTGCACCTGTTGTGGAATCAAGAGTCCCTTCACTGATGTCTTGTGTCCCTTCATGATTAGAGTGACCAAGCGGACTGCCAGTATAGCCACTAAAAACCTGCTCATGAGAGTGATCGGCACCTAAATATCTTTCCGCTGTGGAATCCATGCCCAGAGGCCCTTCACTGAAATCATGAGATGCCTCATCAGTAGAGTCAACACCTTCTAGATATCTGTCTTGCATCTCACCTCTTGGTAAACTTCCCGACAATGTAAATGGACTAATCACACTGCCCTGCATCTGAAGATGAGGCAACAGCTGGTGTGGTCTGAGGACGCCCATCATTGCATCACCTAACTGTCCACTGTCCCTTTCTGAACCATGAGAGGAGTGGAAACTTGAGCCAGTTCCGGCTTCTCCTTCTGACCGCATTGTTTCAGATCCCTGTTGCAAGTGGGGACGGAGGTCTTCTGGTCTAAACACATGCCCTTGCATCAACCCTTTCATCATTGCATCACCTAATTGTCCACTATTTCTCTCTGAACCCTGAGAGGACTGGAAACTTGAGCCAGTCCCCACTTCTTCTTCTGACTGCATTGTTCCAGATCCTCGCTGCAAGTGGGGAAGAAGGTCTTCTGGTCTAAATACATGACCTAGTTGTAGCAATCCCTGTATATTTGGTTGCAGATCACTTCCCCCACTTAGATGTGATTCATGAGAACTATGCAATTCCTGCCTTTCATGTGCTCCAGGGCTACCTGATAAAACACCAAGTGGAATGGACGGTGAATGTTCAATCGCCGGACCTCTGTCACGATAGGCCAGAGAGGGTGATTGCTGTTGAGTTACGGTAACCTTCTGTTGATATCTCTCTTGCTGTCTTTTGATCTGCAAACTCAGTTCATGTTGTTTCTGCAAGAGTCTGGCCTGCTGTTCTCTCTGCCGTTCCTCTAACCGTCTCTTCTCCTCCATTAACTGCAGATGACGCATCTGAAGCACCCTCTCAGATTCACTTGCTAACTCATCCGTGCTTTGTACCTGTTCAGAGCGCAGTGAGCGATCTGCAACAGCATCTTGGATGTCTCTGACTTCCTCCAGGGTGTCTATCGTTGTACTGCCATATTCAGAGGTGCTGTTCTGGGATGCTGTCTCTTCAGCCATTGGGACAAAGTCACTATCATGGGGATCTTGCTCCTGTACACTATCATCATCTCCATACTGTAGTCCTCTCCTGGACATAGAAGGCTGGTCATCTGCCCTATAATGAGTGGATTCATACACCCGTCTTTCATCTCCAAGAGAGGTAATGTTTCTTTGCAATGTGTGTACATGTACGTCTTCCTCAATGTGATGCTCATCTACAGAATCATCATCTGGTATGTGAGGCATCCGAGCTTCATGAATATCTTGAAGACCAGGCATAAAGTTCCTTTCCGCTCCATCTGCATTCATGACATATGGGTGAGAAAGTTGCTGCCGTGAATCAGGAAGTGGTTCTGGAACATGAGATGAGAAATCCAATCTTTCCTGGCTAACCGGTGGATGCTGTGATGTGAAGGAAGGAAGATTCCCAATCTGTGAATCAGCAGTGTGTCCTGAAACATGTAAGGGGTGGGATGTGCTGTCCAAGCTACCAGGGGGGAGGTAGGGTTCGTAAGAAGGTAGATTTGCATTTGGGTAGTTCCTCATCAATCTCTCCCTGCGCTCCTGGAGACTCGCCTGGGCTCGCCCAAGTGAATCCTGGCTCTGCTTCTGCCTCTCCAGGAGCCTCTGCTGGTACGCCCTGGCACGCTGAAGCCAGTCGACCGTCGGCCCCTCACCGGACAATTGGGAATGAATGGTGAGGTCATGCTGCACATCTCCAGATTGAGTTTGTTGGATGTAAGCTGGAACCCCAGGGCTCCCGGCTTGAGTCGACCCAGTTGGAAGTCCTTGGATATCGGATGGACGTAATTGGCGACTGTCTTTCCCAGGTGAACGATGTACTTCAACATTGGGGTCGATACTAAAATCCTGTCGGTCATCTTGAGAATGTTTTGTTGCCCGTCCATCTTGCGGGCTAGTGTGCAATGGTGGAGCAAAAGATGGCTGCTGCTGCATTTGCAGTTGTTGTTGGTGATATTGGTGCTGTTGCCACTGCTCCTGTAGCCATTGATGTTGTTCATGGTGTCGTTGCTGTTGCTGATTCCCCAAAATCTCTGGCTCTTCCCAAGGTAGGTAACCCTCTTGACCAGGAACTCGTGATCCCCGGCCCAAGCCAGGTGAACCATGGATGATTCCATCTTGATGATTCTGACCATCAACCAAAGGCAGATCAGAATCATCACCAACTGGTCCAGGTCTTTCATCACCATCCCACGGGACATAGAATGCCTGTTGTAGGTCTCTGAGTCTTTTCTGCTGCTCTTCGTTAATTGCTCTGATGTCTTCTTGCGTTTTCCTCTGGTTTGCAATCTGTACAAGTACAAAGAAGGTTAAAAAAAAATACATATTCACTATACTTAAGATGTTTACAGAACAAAATGTATAACAAAAGAAAATCTAAATTAGTTGATAAACAGTCATAATGAGAACTATTGCTATGACGATTCCTTATTGGAAAACATGTTGGAAAGCATTTAATCATAGTACAAAAGCAATTGTTAGTTAAAATTGAAACAGGTTTATAGAATGCTTCATAAAATGTAAACAAATGTAAAGGGAGGGGATATTATATTGAGACTCAATCCGAGCAGTTATTTCAACACTACTTTACCTGCTTGCCTCTGATGGCTGCAGCCCGTTCCATCGGATGAAGAAGAGTGTTTCCAGGGACGATGACAGACCCATTGGACAGACTGCCGGTCTCTAGGGAAGGGACACTACTGCCCTGTTCAGAACTCCTGCTCTCTATGGGATGCTCCGATATATCCGTCGGTGGTGTGCTTGAAGGGGGTTGATCAGTTTGTTGACTCTCTGCAAAGGACTCGGTTGTCGTTGATGACGACACATCTAATATGAAGAGAAAACAACAAGTCTTTGTACTCAAGAGACCTCCAACTGCTTTTGTTTTTAAGTACAATATGCAAATTAATTCAAATACTTAAGACATAAATAAAAGATTCTTTCTTTTCTAAATGCAGGGCTAGACCCAATCACTTTTCAATTGTCCTGGGCAAGTAACATTTCATAAATGGTCAAATTTGGTTGTCTAATCGAGCAACTATCATTTCTCTTCAACTCTGAGATAAATTTTGTATTCTTTACATACAAATCTCATCTAGAAACAAGCAAGAAATTTGCTAAGCAGATCAAGCTTTTTAGCGCAATTATTTTTTCTTTTGTTTCATGTTGGTTTTTGCTGTCTAGTAAACTTTCTGTTCGGGCAAGAAAAACATGAAAAGTCATGACTTCACTTGCCCAAATGAGTAAGTAGATAGTTAGATACAAAAGTAAGTGTGGAGGCTTGGTTAATGTATTCTAACCTTGTTGCCCAGGGCTCTTAAGCTTGGGGGCCACTGGTGGATCAGAGGCCACTGCAGTTGGAAGTTTGGTTTGCTGTTTCCTCCAGTCGTCTTGCTGGCCTCGAACTCTCCCCATCAACTTCTTCAGCATGTCTGCAAAAAAAGGACGATTAAAATATGATCATATCAATAATATACAGTGGAACCTCTCTTTAAAGAGCTCTGATATAAACAGACCTTCTTATAACAAGGTAATACAGTGGAACCTCATTATAAAGAGCTTTGATATAACAAAAACCCTCTTATAACAAGGTAATACAGTGGAACCTCATTATAAAGAGCTCTGATATAACAAAACCCTCTTCTAACAAGGTAATACAGTGGAACCTCGTTTTAAAGAGCTCTGATATAACAAAACCCTCTTATAACAAGGCAATACAGTGGAACCTCATTATAAAGAGCTCTGATATAACAAAACCCTCTTATAACAAGGTAATACAGTGGAACCTCGTTTTAAAGAGCTTTGATATAACAAAACCCTCTAATATAACAAGGTAATACAGTGGAACCTCGTTATAAAGAGCTCTGATATATAACATAACCCTCTCCTAAAAAGGTAATACAGTGCAACCTCATTATAAAGAGCTTTGATATAACAAAACCCTCTTATAACAAGGTAATACAGTGGAACCTCGTTATAAAGAGCTCTGATATAATAAACCATATTATAACAAGGTAATACAGTGGAACCTTGTTATGAAGAGCTCTGATATAAACGGACCTTCTTATAACGAGATAATTTTGCTGGTCCCAGTCCTTTATATTCATTTGTTTTTTCACCCTGATAACAAGTTACCTGATGTAACAAGGTACATTTCATGGTCCCAAGGACCTTGTAAAAAAGAGGTTCAACTGTACAGTATTGTCAAAAATGTTTATAGTGACCACCTATTAAAGATACCGTATTTGTCGGTGTATTAACCGCTCCGGTGTATTAACCGCACCCCTTAAAAATAAAAAAAAAGTGTGGTTAACACGGTCGTGTATTAACCGCACCCTTTTTTTATTTTTTATTTTTTTAAAGGTGCGGTTAATACACCAGCAAATACAGTAAACAAGTAATTTGGCCACTGTAGACAGGTAACCTCTATAAACAGGCCCCATAACATTATTTTTCTCTACAGAGAGCACAGGATCACTTTTGATGGCCACTATTATAATAGGCAGGTTGGCTGCTGTAGAAAGGTGGCTGCTAAGACAGTTTGACTGCATTTTCCTTTTTGAAATTTTGTTTTCATTTTCAAAATGATATACAAGGGTAATAACACTATCATGCTTTTGGAGAAAACTTTGTAAAAAATACAATGAATACAGTATAGTGAAGACATCGGATACTTTTCAATGCAGTTCTGAGTGATGCTCAAGTTGAGCTTATGAGAGTATTGTACCCAGATTCAGACAAATACATGCTTGTGATGAGGCTGGTTTTTAGTTCTATGTCAATATAGTTGGTCCATTTCCTTTTTAATAATAAAAATAATAATAACTTGCATTTATAATGAACTTAATACAGGGTTTCTATGTGCAAGTATTATTATCATTATTTAGAACATTAATGCTTGGTACTTGGTAGTTTAATCCTCCTGAATACTCCATATGAGTTTTAACTGAAGGTCAGCAGTCATTTTATCATTATTCATTATTACCTGCACGAGTCGAAGCTGGTTTTGGTCCCGTTTCCGCTGGTCTGGAACCGATGTGCACTTGGGCCGGTCCTGCAACTAGCCCAGCCGGTCTCTCTAGAGTCACCTCCGTGCTGGCTTGGTCCACAGTGGTGTCCGTCGTGAGGTCGAGGTCTGCATCGTGGTCTGGCACCTTGGGTTCCAGGGCTAGGGTGATATCCCCTGCATAATCTGTTCAAATACAATTTTACAATTAATTTTATTCCATTCGTCATACAAAAACATATAATCACGAACATAAAATTGAAATATACAACGAGAAGACAACAAAATATAAAGCGTAAAATAAAGACAAAATA
Organism: Echinarachnius parma; assembly: GCA_037951105.1. Lineage (NCBI taxonomy): Eukaryota > Metazoa > Echinodermata > Echinoidea > Clypeasteroida > Echinarachniidae > Echinarachnius > Echinarachnius parma. Next base: position 64,892 of record JBAMJV010000742.1, on the reverse strand, counting down.
CAAAATAAGATACAACAATAATATGCGAATATGCATAATATGTTCAAATGAATAGTAACTTGATCTGAATATACCTGCATTTATACATGCATATTCGCGTATATCAAGCCTAGATGTACATGTACATATCTTCAAAGCATACATTACCTGTGTGTTTCATGTACATATCCTCAAAGGCCTCTTCCAGTTGATGCTGTTTCTCAGCCTTCTCTTCCAGTCTCCTGTGGGGCGGCTGGAACACTTGGCGCTGAGGAGATGATATGAATTGTAAACAAGATTAACATGTAGACTTTGGGATATTGTAATATCTATAGACTTATTTCATGTTATACCAGGTTCCAAAGAATTAAAAATGGTACCATCTGCCTTCTAGCCAGGCGTTCGGCATTTATAGAATAGAGAAGGGAAAGTTAAACACGCCGAGTTACCAGAGGACTGACCCCCTTCTGTAACTTTCACTACATATAGTAGACGTGCGGCCTAGGGCTAATGAATCGGAGATAGACGCCGCCTTATGTGCAAAATTGGCACAGGAAGGACTTTAACTTTTAACATTTAGTCTCCCTTACCGGGATATCAGCGACCACAGCCTGTCTTCTCCTCCTGTCAGCATTCTGGAGATCGCTTAGCTCCAGCAGGAGGTGATCATAGTCCTGTCTCAGCAGCTCCTGGTTCCTGGCATGCTTGTGCCTGAGGGAGGCCTTCTCCCTCCTCTCCCTCCCCTCCGTCTCCAGGCGTTCAGTCTCCACCTGGATCCTTGCATCCTCCTCCCTGGCAGCCAACCTAGCATCCTCCTGGGAAATCAAATAATAATTTAAATAATAATAACCAATAATAATAACCTTATTTATATAGCGCTTTTTACAAATTTGATACAAAGCGCTTAAAAATACAAGTACAAAACTATACATTACACAAACAATAAGAAAGCATAGAATTAAATGGAAACAACAGCCACAAATATTCTGTGTCCAGTTAAAGTGGTGGTGTTTTAATAGTCATCCATTCGAACAACAACCATAGAAATGTGTTTCCAAAAATATTCTATCCAATTTTGTTACAAATATGTACTACCAACAATCTTTCCTGGATTTTCTGAGACTAACTGTTTCATTCATAGGAACGTAACCACTCCTTTTGTTCAGAGACAATAAACACTCTACTCTCAACTTCTCAAAAACTTGGACAGGGGCTTCTCAAAGCAAAGATTTCTTGAAGTGTAATGAGTACACGACCAAAATTGAGTGCCACTCAAAAGTAACATTTACCTGTTGATTGGGTTCTGCCTTTTCTGCGTACTCCGCTGGAACGTGGTAGTGAGTAGTAGAAAAGCCCTCTACTCTCACAACTTGTACAGGGGGCAACGGCAGGTCTAGGTCGGCCAGGGGGTCTCTCTTTGGGGGCAGCCCTGCAATGTAGGACGCTCGCACTCTGAGCAGCAAGAGGAAAATTAATTTAAATGTAAATAAGTTAGTTTGTTTGTTTGTTGTTGTTGTTTGTTTTTTGTTTGTTTGTGGGTTTTTTTTTGGGGGGGGGGGAGGGAGAGGGAGGGGGAGGGTCAAACTATGACATATTAACTGCATGGAAAGTGCCTGGTATGATATTTTGAAGGAATATTCTTAATTTATTTAGGCTTTATTTATAATATCCATGATCTTGCTCATCCATACAATACTTTAGTTATAATGACAATGGCAAATTGCCCAGGCATAGATTTGTTTAAATGTCTAATTTTCAGGGGGCGAGTTGATAGATAACCCCCCCCCCCCCTCCCTTCCTCTGAAAAAAGGGAACAGCCCACAGATCTCATCTATGCCAACAAAGAAACAATCTGACAGAAATGGATAGTGCTGCTGAAATGCAGAGAAAGTAAATCTCACCTTTCAACATCGAGGGCGCTCTTCCTAGCGAGGATGTGTGCATTCTCCTTCTCCCACTTCTCATTCCTCTCGGCCGACTCTCTCTGCAGGGCCGCTTGGTGGCGCTGTTGAGCTGCTTTCGTGTTTTTCTTTGCAGCCAGAGCCCTCTCCTGTTCCACAGGCTTCTACAGTGAGTTGGGAGAGTAAAAGAAAAGTTATAAAAAGTTTGAATTCATTAATGATGTACCTCATCTTAGCCCACCAATTTAAAAAACAAAGTATGCCATGTGATATAAAGTAAATGAAAATGAGCAAAGAAAATGGGCTTTCCTGGTTATTGAAATCTAGGTGTCCAATCTATATACAATATCAAAGTGTTTTCAATTAGGATTCTTATTTCCCCGAGTCAAAGAAAAACAACATCAATTACCAATGACATCCCCACCCCCCCCCCCCCCCCCCCCCATCTCAACCTGTCTTGAATGCAGATCTACATACTGACTAACAGTACCTTTTCCTCGGCTCACGTTACACCTGTCAGTCAGTCCTTGCAACGCCTCCTCTTTCTCCTAGTCAAAGGAAACATCACCTCCAAAGGACATCCCTTCCCTGGAATGCCCCCCTCCCCCTCCCAACCTATGTCTTGAGTGCTGAGTAAACTCTGACTCACAGAACCTGTTCCTTGGCTGTGCAGTGTCCCTGTCCAATGCTAACGGGGCATCCATCATATAGTCCTTGCAAAGCGGTGACTCACTGACTAAGTGTACATTCAGTCCTAACCTGGTATAATGTATACTATGAATAAGAGATTAGACTAACAGTACCTGTTCCTGGGCTGAGCGGTGCCCCTGTCCAATGCTAGCTATACACCTGTTGTACAGTCCTTGCAATGCCTCCTCTTACTCCTAGTCAAAGGAAACGTCAGTTCCAAACACATCACTTCCCGGAACCCTCCCATCCAAACCCCTACCTTGAATGCCAAGGAAACTGACCAACAGTAACAGTACCTGTTCCTGTCCAATGCTAGCTATACACCTGTCATTCAGTCCTCCTCTTTCTTTTTGTCAAAGGAAACATCAGTTCCAAAGACATCCCTTCCCGGAACCCTCCCATCCAAACCCCTATACTACCTTGAATGCCAAGGAAACTGACTAACAGTAACAGTACCTGTTCCTTGGCTGAGCGGTGTCCCTGTCCAATGCTAGCTATACATCTGTCGTACAGGCCTTGCAACGCCTCCTCTTTCTCCTGCTGCACTGCTTCCCATTCTTCCTCCAGCCGGGCTGAAAGTGCCTTGACCTCTGCCTCTTTCTTGGCCTTTGCCTTGACCAGCTGCTGCTTGGCAAACAGTCTGTCCTGCTCCCTTACCTACAGGAAGAAAATACTTTTATAAATGCTCTAAATTGAATTTGTGTTGTTCTTTGCGCAGTGGTCCCCTTTAAATATCAATTAAATTTGGGTGGCCCGAAGCAAATTTTAGGTGGCTACGTTGCAAGTAAATTTTCTGTTGGTGCAAGTAAAATTTGTGTAATGTTTAATTTTAATTTCCCCGACGGGTAAGTAGGAAACAAAGTTAGCATGGATGCTAACAAAGAATATGGGTCAATCCACGTCAAATCACCCAATTTTCAGAGAAATGTTCACCCGACCCCCTTCAATTTTGCTAAAATTCGCACCAAATGTTCCCCCAAGTGTCTCACGGAAAATTCTGAAATATTTTGCCCCAAGGTCAAACGGTTGCTAAGATACGGCCTCACCTAGCAACCAATGCGCGATTCTTAAAAGGTGTTATACAAAAATCAGCCATTTTCAACTCCCCCTCACAGCTAAAGTGAATGAGGGAGCAAGCTAAATTTTTGTAAGTTGAAAGAACTTTATTATCTGTAAAAGTTGAAAAAAAAAAAAATCTGCTACGAAATTTCATTTTCGCGTACGAGGTCATCAAAAATGACCTTAAGTCGTAAAATTTCAATTTTCGGACAGTGTTTAGGGGTCAATAAAATAAATATGACCACCAATAAAGCAAAAGTAAGAATGTAAATCAATTTAAAACAACTTTCTCTAAAAGCACACAAAAAATCAGCACAAAAAATGGTTCTGTTTTCGTGTAGGGCGCCCTCAAAGTCTGAACATATCAGAAATCAGCAAAGTTGAAGGTCAAAGTTCACCTTTAGTCCAACCTAGTAGAAGCATGAAAATTGGTGGAATGATAGACATATTTAAGGGTACCACCAGCGAAAATTGGCTTCCGAAATGTTATCTAGCTTAAAAACGCACACGAAAATGAGGTTAAACACTGTTACGCAACCATTTATTGCCCTTAAGTGGTTTTCAGGGGTTTTTGAAAGCTTCTGTGAAAAAAACTAATCATGCTGCTAGGCTCATTTTAGCATGTCTGGTAGTCCTTAATGGGTACTTCAAGAAAATGCATACATTGGGTAGGTTTTCTTAGAGGATTGACCTAAAAAATGCATCTGAAAATGGTTAGAAAACATGTTTTTTGCAATTATTGTCAATTTTCTGGTAACGTGCCTGTGTTTACAGGCACTTTCAAACTTCAATATTTGTCAGATGGAAAGTGACATAAAGCTCATATCTTCTAATCTGGTAGACATTCATCTATATTTTAGGGAACTATCAGTGAAATTTTGCTCCCGAAATGTTATCTAGTAGAAAAATGCTCACAAAAATGGGGTCAAACACCATTACGCTACCATTACGCTACCATTTATTGCCCTCAAGTGGTTTTCAGAGGATTTTGAAAGTGTCTCTGAAAAAAAGTTTTAATGCTGCTAAGCCCATTTTGGCATGTCTGGTAGTCCTTCATGGGTACTTCAAGAAAATGCATATGTTGGGTAGGTCTTTGTACAGCATTGACCTTGAAAATGCATTCGAAAATGGTTGAAAACACGTTTTTTTACAATTGGTCTATTTTCTGGTAACGTGCATGTTTTTACAGGCACTTTCAAACTTAAATATTTTCGAGATGGAAAATGGTTCATAGCTCATATCTTCAAATCTGTTAGACATCCATCTATATTTTAGTGAACAACTAGTAACATTTTGCTTCCGAAATGTTATCTAGCATAAAAACGGACACGAAAATGAGGTTAAACACTGTTACGCAACCCTTTATTGCCCTGAAGTGGTTTTCAGGGGTTTTTGAAAGCTTCTGTGAAAAAAAACTAGACATGCTGCTAGGCTCAATTTAGCACTTCTGGTAGTCATTCATGGGTACTTCAAGAAAATGCATACTTTGTGTAGGTTGCCTACAGCATTGACTGTAAAAATGCATCTGAAAATGGTTAAAAAACACGTTTTTTACAATTATTTGTCTATTTTCTTGTAAAAAACGTTTTTTAATCATTTTCAGATGCATTTTTTTGGTCAATGCTGTATGAATCCTACCCAATGTATGCATTTTCTTGAAGTACCCATGAAGGACTACCAGACATGCTAAAATGAGCCTAGCAGCATGTCTATTTTTGTTCACAGAAGCTTTCAAAAACCCCTGAAAACCACTTCAGGGCAATAAAGGGTTGAGTAACAGTGTTTAACCTCATTTTCGTGTGCATTTTTATGCTAGATAACATTTCGGAAGCAAAATGTTACTAGTTGTTCACTAAAATATAGATGGATGTCTAACAGATTTGAAGATATGAGCTAAGAACCATTTTCCATCTAAAAAATATTTAAGTTTGAAAGTGCCTGTAAAAACATGCACGTTACCAGAAAATAGACCAATTGTAAAAAAAACGTGTTTTAACCATTTTCAAATTCATTTTCAAGGTCAATGCTGTGCAAAGACCTACCCAACATATGCATTTTCTTGAAGTACCCATGAAGGACTACCAGACATGCCAAAATGAGCTTAGCAGCATTAATACTTTTTTTCAGAGACGCTTTCAAAATCCTCTGAAAACCACTTGAGGGCAATAAATGGTAGCGTAATGGTGTTTGACCCCATTTTTGTGAGCATTTTTCTACAAGATAACATTTCGGGAGCAAAATTTCACTGATAGTTCCCTAAAATATAGATGAATGTTTACCAGATTAGAAGATATGAGCTTTATGTCACTTTCCATCTTACAAATATTGAAGTTTGAAAGTGCCTGTAAATACAGGCACGTTACCAGAAAATTGACAATAATTGTAAAAAACGTGTTTTCTAACCATTTTCAGATGCATTTTTTAGGTCAATCCTGTAAGAAAACCTACCCAATGTATGCATTTTCTTGAAGTACTCATTAAGGACTACCAGACATGCTAAAATGAGCCTAGCAGCATGATTAGTTTTTTTCACAGAAACTTTCAAAAACCCCTGAAAACCACTTAAGGGCAATAAATGGTTGCGTAACAGTGTTTAACCTCATTTTCGTGTGCGTTTTTAAGCTAGATAACATTTCGGAAGCAAATTTTCGCTGGTGGTACCCTAAAATATAGATGAATGTCTATCATTCCACCAATTTTCATGCTTCTACTAGGTTGGACTAAAGGTGAACTTTGACCTTCAACTTTGCTGATTTCTGATATGTTCAGACTTTGAGGGCGCCCTACACGAAAACGGAACCATTTTTTGTGCTGATTTTTTGTGTGCTTTTAGAGAAAGTTGTTTTAAATTGATTTACATTCTTACTTTTGCTTTATTTGTTGTCATATTTATTTTATTGACCCCTAAACACTGTCCGAAAATTGAAATTTTACGACTTAAGGTCATTTTTGATGACCTCATACGCGAAAATGAAATTTCGAAGCAGATTTTTTTTTTTTTTAACTTTTACAGATAATAAAGTTTTTTCAACTTACAAAAATTTAGCTTGCTCCCTCATTCACTTTAGCTGTGAAGGGCAGTTGAAAATGGCTGATTTTTGTATAACACCTTTTAAGAATCGGGCATTGGTTGCTAGGTGAGGCCATATCTTAGCAACCGTTTGACCTTGGGGCAAAATATTTCAGAATTTTCCGTGAGACACTTGGGGGAACATTTGGTGCGAATTTTAGCAAATTTGAAGGGGGTCGGGTGAACACCACTGGTTGATTTGACGTGGATTGACCCATATATTGTATTCCATTTTCTTTGTTTGCTTACCATCATCAGACAAAGGCAAAGGAATCCCTGCACTCCCAGTGGATTTGACATATAATCTTCTTATGGTAAGAGCTAGTTCTGACTGAATGAAGATTACGCACGATGACAGTCAATAATACACATAAATGAAGTTATTATTTTGTTTACTATTTAAAGGGTTCATACACTTATTTTCAAGTATAATTCCATGACTTTCTATTCATGACCTTTATAGCAAGAATTCCATGACTTTTCACCTGGGGTCTTTGACTTCTTTGAAAAAGAAAAGTTTGAAAAATCTTCATTTCATTGTTGAGGAAATGCAGATATAATGAAATTCTACGACCTCTATGACCCATGTGATAATCTTACAATTTTCCCTGACATTCAAGGCCTGGTAAACAAATAAGTCATATTCCATGACTTTCCATGTTTTCCAGGCCCTGTGTGAACCCTTTTAGTAAACCCATTAACAGGGTTCACACAGGGCCTGGAAAGCCCTTCATTGCAGAGCCACCAACATTGAAATTCAACAATCAGGAAGGTTTAGGGAAATGTCATCAGAAATCAGGGAGATATCTATCAAATGCATACAACCTAATGACAATACTATTTAAATAATCAGGGATATTGGCTGATGGGATGAAATTCAATTCAGTAATCTCGGTCTATTTTCAGGGAGTCTCCTGCAAAATCAGGGAGACTTAGCAGCTCTGGGGGGTGTTTCACAAAGATCCCAAGTCAAACTTAGCACTAAGTTGGACTTAAACAGTATGAAAAGCCATTAGTTTCTTTGTTAAATTGTTAAACAATTTCTTAAACAGGCCTCAAATCTTGTTACAAATCATTAACATTTTGTTTTATGAAAGAGGCTTCAAGTTATTGACGTAAAATTTTGTTGAAAGATTCAAATATTCTCATTTTGGGCTTATGATTATGTCTAATTTTGAAGCTACAAATGGCTGTCCATAATTTTTAAGTCCAACTAAGTTCAACTTAGGATCTTTGTGAAACAGCCCCCATCATTGGCTTTATCAGTTACCCATCCTGCAGAGACTACTCTACCTGCTTTAGCCTCAGTTTCCGACGTCTGTTTTGTTCTTCTTTCAAGATGGCCGCCTCTTCGTTTGGGCTCAGCCTGTAGCCGGGTCCTCGGTTGACTGCAGACATGGCCACGTGATCTCCCGGGAAACGACTGTTGATTACAGCATGCTAGGTCCAGATTTCAAAGTCCTGCAATCATACCATGTAGTGTTCAATTTAATGGGGATCACCACTGGCTTATGGTGTTGTTGTTTGATATGGAATTAAAGGTACACTTGAGTATTGGTACTTCCCAAAATGCCCCTTGACTCTCAATTGGTTGGTTTTAATTCCATTTGAAAGTTCATTGAATAAAACATGTAAAATGAGAATCATTCCCTTTTAAAATGCTCTCATAGTTGTAAAATTTGATTTTAAAATATTTCTATTTTGACTTTTTTTTTAATACATAAAATGCTTAAATATACACTTATAAATTCACAACAAAATTAGAAAGAGGTTTTTAAATAGTTGATATCTCTATTTAATCATTATTTTAACAATACATCACATGCACAATTATGAAAAAATGGTTGAAACCAATGAGTTTTTAGAGAGCGCCCTCTTGAGTTGTAAGTAACGGATCTTTTTGAATGATAACCAGGTCTTTACTTGTCGTTTGTAATTGTGTAACATACCTTTCGAGCATGGTGGAGTTATAACTATTAGTTTGTACTGTAATGGTGCAGGTTTTGGTTACTGAAATTCAGTTTGACCAAAACTAAACTATCCCTTTAATACTAATAATAGATCTGTCCAACACTTTGCAAAAGGTTGTGTAAATCAGGGGGGAAAATACACAGGGGCGGCGGGCGAATTCACCCCCGAAATGCCAAAAAGAGCCCCCAAAAAAAGAAAAAGAAAACAAATCTGATGATCACTTACAGCATTAGAGCTAAATAGTAGCCCCTGAAATTCGAAAAAAGAGGCCCGGAAATTTGTAGCCCATGAAAGTTGGAAAAGTAGCCCCTGAAAACTTCCATAAAATTAGATAGGGAGCCCCCGAAATAAAAATATTAATTTTTTCCCCGGTGTAAATCATAAACAATACAATTAATCACCAAGACTTACGGAACCAACAGGACCTCATGGTTCTGTTTTCGCCAAACATCTGTGAGTGCCCAATTCTATACACACACACATACTTTTTTTTCTTCTCCACAATTCAACAAAATATCTGATTATAATTGCATACAAAAACAAATTGTAAAAAAAAATTACTTGCATAGAATTAGTAAAAAGGAATAATAGTTAATTGTAAGACATTGTAATAAATTAATTCATATGAACACAATTTGAAAAACAAGGATACACATTCATTTAATGAACTTTAATAAATAAAATAGTTTCTACGAAAATGCTAAAATTTTAAAAGTAAAATTAAATTTGAAACTGGCCTTAGTAACTAATAATAATATACAATCAGTGACAATAATACATGCATACTTAACAGAAACTTAATGATAAACGAAACATATAGGACAAAGACTGGACAAAACACAGTCAAAGACAAAAGTCAAACATGTCAAAGCCAAGCCCAAAGCCAAGGGCAAGGCCAAAAAAGGGCAATGTCTATGGCGCAGGGCCGCACAGTGGGCCAGAATCGCCTCAAAGTGTGCCAAAATTAATTACTCGTTGAAGAAGGTTAAATAAATTCCTGGTGTAAGGATCTAAGGGGTTTGCAGACCCATAGAATTCGATGGGAGTATTTTCAAATCCGTGTGACGTCATCAAAATACTGTTTTTTGATTGGTAAAGGCAAATATTCATTATAACACACATACAGACTCATATTACACTGATTAGTGGAACGTATAAGGGGTTTCTGGGCCTAAGAAACACAGTTGGAGCATTTTCAAATTTCTCTGACGTCATTAAAATACTGTTTTCTGATTGGACAAGGCCAAAATGCATTGTAACACATAGACAGATTCATATTACACTGACTAGGGGAACTTTTTAAAGGGGTTTATGGATATAAAAACACAATTGGAGCTATTTTTAAATTTCTCTCTATAAAAGTGTCTTATATTAATTGTTTGTTAGTCCATTTTCATATTTACAAACAACTTGATTCCTGTTTATTATAATAATCTATATCTATATTTTCCCTATTCTAAATTATGTACATTTCATTATCAAACCTGTTTCACCTCTAACTGATTTAATGAAGTCAGATTCCAACAATACACTCAAATAATTCATATTTTGCCTATGTGTTATGCGCTATATATACAAATGTTTCATTATTACTATTATCATGTTTATTATATTCTTATGTATTGTATTGTTTTTAATCTGTTATGTGTTGTATTGTTTTATAATTGTGTTCGTTTATATCATTTCAAAAACTGTCAAAAATATCATTGAATGCCATTTGGCGAATTCCAAATACAAATTGTGTAACGTTTTGAATAGTCTAAACATTTCAATGCGTTTTTGTACATAACTGAACGTACAATTTCATGTTGTTTGTATGACACGTGACTTTAACTGAGACGTGACACATTCACTGTAGATATTATGCATACACATTTGATATCAAAAGATGCAAGATACTCTGCAGAACACGGATCTGAAGCAATGTGATGATATCATACTGCTTTTTAGAGTAATTGTGAAAATAGCAGAGACACACTTTCATGAACCCTAAGGATTTAAGGCGCTATTAACGTATATTATGAGTTAAATCGTTTGTACGCGTATTGTGGACTTCCAGTAGCTAGATCGTGAGGTTGTGCACCTTGGTTCTGATCCTAGAAGGTCCTAGAAGACATTTCTGGTGCACAACCTTTTATAACATTCCATGTTTGATATCCTACAAAAGGGGGTGCTTGCACATTGGGTAGTACTGTACAAATGTGTACCGATATATGCCAGTAAAAACATCGATGGACGTGGGGTGGAAAAACGCCTGCACTTTACAGTGTGGCAAATTCTGGCAAAAGAAATGAACATTAATGGAAAGCTTAGGTTTGGGTGGACATTTTGAAATTAAAATCGCTGCGGGAATCGGCTGGAATCCTAACAAACATGCTACTTTTTGTAAAAAGTGGCATTTTTTTCTTTATTTTTGAAAGTTAGTGCTCATTTTCCCAAAATGAAGCTTTTCTGAATTTAGTTAGTTGTATTTTATAATTGGGGTACTAATAGACAATAAGTGCATGCAGTATCAATTTGATTGCCCTTTCCTTCATAAATTCTCAATGTCTTTTTTAAAGTTGCTTTTTTTATCATTTTAGGAGCAACATTCCGATTTTCCCATGTTCACAGGGGTATATGGCACTTTTAAAACTCGCTTAATATTGAAATATGGGTGAAAACATATTCTTTAGAATGTTTTCTTCCCCAAACAAATACAAAAAATTGAAAATTTACATTCGCCAATTTTGAATTTTGGCACACTTTGAGTCGATTCTGGCCCACTGTGGGCCGGTGCAGAATTTAACGCTAACGGCCAGTCATCACAATTCCAACGGGGGACAGTCGGCGGGCATGCACGCTAGCGTACCCCAGCTTGTCCAAGCAGCGAGATCGAGATGAAGCTCACATACAAATCGAGTTAGAACTATACAAAATAATTTATTGGTAATATTCAAGACAGTCAGAGAGTTAACTCTAAATGATTTCATACGTACTTTACCAACGTACTTGCGAATTGTCTAAGTAAAGCAAAGCTCCCCCTCCTCCTCTTCACAACGTCAACTCACAATCACAGAGTTTGAATTTGTAAACGACAGCGCCATATTTTTGTTGTTCTGCAACTACCCCATCTACGTCGAGAAACCGGCAATCGATATTTTTAGCAGAAGGCAAACGTGGCAAATAAACAACAAGCAGTCGGTATTTTGCAGCCGTTCTACTATTAATTTGAACCAACTAAACTTTGGGTAAGTAGAATACTTACTTTTATAGTAGCGCTGACAATACTGACAACACGTTCATCGTTAAATCTCACTTGCTACTGCCTTGATTTTGAACATTAATTGCTGTTTGTTTCCAGCTGTAAAACCACTGCAAGTTTTACTGGGTATCGTACGGGGACGTTCCCCGTGAAATTTAGCTGACATGCCGTGCGAATTTTTGCTTGGTTGGCCGCTTGTGTTTTGTTGGTCGTGTAAGTAAATATCGTTAACAAACTTCAGAAGTTCTGATTTAATTCCAGTTGGGCATAGTAACTTATATTTTGAAAATACATTTCATGTATATATGTCTATTTTAATTAATCTCTTGTCCTTTTTAATTAACAGGTTATTATTTCGAGAGCTGCACTGCCACGTCACTGCACTGGAAATTGGAACTTATCTCAACTCTGTTCTTGTTCGTTGGCTGTTTGTGCCTGTGCCTGGCTGTGTTGAAATTTGTGAATTCAGCGCTTGACTGATACTATTCTTTTTCCTGTAAGTATACTAGAACATAATAGTGTACATACACACACACACACGTGACTTCCAAATGCATCATTCATTATTTATGATCATTCTTTAATAGTCCAGAAGAACGTTTGTAGAGACATTTATCATTCAGACATTTGTCAAATCAGATTTTCAAAGATCAGTTTACGTGTCTAGAAATACACAGAAATGAAGAACCATACAATTATCAAACTATTTCACATATCACATACATTCATGTTTTATATGAATTTGATTGATTAATTTAATGGAGAACTTCTAGATGATATTTTTGAATTTTGATTGTAAACCATTCTACATTTTATTGTTTTTTTGTTTTTTTTACACAATGGTTTATTTGGTAAATTGTAATATTTCATTTGTTTGTTCTTTGTTTTCTGTTTTTTCCATCAGAATCCGAATGGGTGACTGCGAGAGGACATTCACCGATCTCCACATAATGTTTTGTTTTTGCTTTAATGTTTTTCCATCAGAAACCTAATATAACTGGTGACTGAAAGAGGGCATTCTGGGATAACATAGTGTTTATTTTTTGCTTTAATTTTCACTGTTTTTGTTTTTCCCATCAGAATCCTAACTGCTGACTGCAAGAGGACACTCGGATCTCTACATAATGTGTTGTTTTTGCTTTAATTTTCACTATGTCTGTTTTCCCATCAGAATCTGGTGACTGAAAGAGGGCCGAATAATGGAGAATTTCAAAATGATACATTTTGATAATTTAATATTTTTTTTCTAAATTGTTTTATTTTGGGGGTGTGTGTATCAATGGTTTTTTTCACAATGGTTTATTTGATAATTGTTAATAATTAATTTGTTTCTTCTTTGTTTTTGCTTCAATTAACAGCTCTTTACTGAAGTGGTGACTGCAAGAGAGCTGAGCGCATACTCCACAGGATGAGGCAGCTGAAGGGCAAAGCCAAGGAGACGAGGAAGGAGAAGAGAATGAGGAAGAAAGAAAACGTGGACAATAAGAGAAACATCCTGTTTATAGTTCTTCCATCATTGGCCCTCGCCATTTGCGCCGTGGTATTTTACGTCTACTTCAAATCTAGACCAAAGCTGGCTGTCAATTTGTAGACTGCTTTGGTGCAAGAGAGAATTGCCTTATTTTCCATTTTTGGACAAGAATATATTTTTTTCGATTTTTCATGTTTACAAAGTTTAAATACATGTAGAAATTATAAAACATGCCATTTATCAATTTATTCAATAGTGCATGTTTGTTTTATGCACATTCCTTATTCAGTTTCAAATACAATTATCATCTTGTGATATTTCCTGTTCTGATTAGAAATTCTGTATTTACCCATTTAAGATAGGTTCAGAATCTACAAGGTCTGGGATTGATGATAAATACAATTCTAACCTTACTCAATGCTAGAAATTAACCTTTTTGCCTTGTGGCCCAGTCGGGCAAGTAAAAACAAGATTGTTCAACTTTGAGTTGCCCAAACCTAAATCTGGTGCCTTACTGTTCAATTTCCCTATTTCCCACAGAAACAGTTTTCCAACTGAAATGGAGTTTGTAGTTGATAGTTTCTCATAATTCATGTTATATTTAGGCTTTTTAGGGTTAATCTCTATTTAAAGAGAAATGATTGGTAATTTTTACATGATTTTTATCTAACTATTTTTATTTGAGCTATATTGAGCTTTAACTTCAAAATGATGTAACTTTTTGAATAGAAATATTATACTGAATTGTATAAATTACTAAACTTTCACTCCATGATCATACCATGGGCCTCAATAAAGGTTAGAACTAAGTGTAGGAATTATTTTGTCTGGGGGAGAGAGATTACCTAAATGTTTAATTTCTCTCCCCCAAAATGACCAGGCGAATGAATTGTAAAATTGCGCCACATTTGAGTGCATATCCATATGATTATAAATCTAGAATTATAATGATTAATTTTAATTATTTTTTGAAGAAACAGTATGCCAAAAATGTAAGTAATATTTTATTGTTAGGTGGTGTTTGATAATGAAACTGTGTGAATAGAGCAGTTTTTATAATGACCAAGATATATTAATATTGAAATGAATTACTCTAAAACAATGTGTTACATTTTGGTCACGATGATCCAATACATGTACTATTTTGTGTTTTTATTTTGTTTGCCATATATTTTATGTATGCTATGTGCAATAATCAGTATTTCCTGCCCCTGTAATATACTCGTGTGTACCGTACGTGCACCTAGAGGCTAGAGCTATATCAATTAATGGTTATAAACTCCTAAAAAAAAGTTTGGAAAGTTTTTTGAGCCACCCATTTCTCATTTATTTGAGACCTTTACGTATCATTTTATGCATCAGTGGACAATTTCCTCCTCTCGAAAACAACACCACCTTTGAATGTGCCAAATTGACAAGCATCTGCTCTAGGATTAATCAATGAATGGGTGAATAAATGAATTCATGAGTATACTGCATTCAGAGTAATTAAAATTGGCACATTTTGTTTGAGACCCACCTTTACACAAAGGGGATGTACTCTGGCCATGAAGCAAGCATTTTTTTTTCTTCAAAAGTGGTGTCATTTTAGAGAGGAGGAAATAAGCTAATCCACTGATGCATAAAGGGATATAATCAGGTCTCAAATAAGTCAGAAATATGTGGCCCAAAAATCTTTCCAAACTTTTTTGAGGAGTTTATTTGTCAGTGGCGGATCTAGGGGGGGGGGGGGGGGGGGGGGTTAGGGGATTTACCCCCCCCCCCCCCCCCCCCCCCTTGGGCTGCCAAGTGAAAATGTATCAGTGAAGAAAGTTTTTAAAAATCACTTACGGGGTTCAAAATAGCCAAAAAAAATAGCAAAAAGCTAGATCGTCATTGGGTCAAACCCCCCCCCCCCTCCCCCCTTAGCAAAAAGCTAGATCCGCCCCTGTTTGTTCACATATATTTTAAGCTGGTTGAGACTACAAAGAAACTTCATTATAACGAGCACTTTGGACCCATTTAATTCACCTCTTCATATTAGATATCTTGTTGTATCAGGGCTTCAAGTGCATAGAACCTGGACCTGTGAAATGACCTCCCTATATCAGGTACCTCATTATAACAGAGCTCATTGTAAAGAGGTTCCACTGTATTACCTTTTCAACTCCTAGTAGTGGTTGTCGAGTATCATGTACTTAACTTTTTCATACTTTTTCTTTCAATTCTCTTTTTATGATGTCTATTTCCTTTTTTCTTTAGGCGATGTACCATAATACTATTGGGGAAATATTTTCTTCCAGATTTTCCTCTCTTTTAATACATCAATCATTGAATTCACTTTTCATATTTTGTCTTTGAATTCTTCTTTAATGTTTTACTTTTATCTTTAACCTAGATGTAGTATAATAAAATTATTGGGCCATTTTTTGTTCATTCTCTTATTTTTATTCCAGATTGTCCAATCTTCAAATCAAATTAATTATTGATGTTGATGTTTGTTATTTCTCCCATTTCAATTTACATGTACGTGTATGTACATTGTATGGGTCAAGTTTAAAATCCAAAGTGTATTTACAGCAAAATAAGTTCACAGAAAATCTGTTTTTTTCTTTCCTTTCTTGTTCATACATTTAAATCCATTTTTCGAAGCTTCCATGGAGTAAATGTTTGTTATTCGTCGTGCAAAATATGTTGCAGATGAAGAAAATTTATGAAATGTATCAAATAAAGCCATTACATGTCAACGAAATGAGTATCAAACATTATTATTTAAAGGGATCTAGTAACTTTGTTGACATGTGCAAAAAGTGATGAAGGGTTGATGCAATGTATATTGTTGTTATCTCATATGTCCACAGGGTATTGTGTGAAAATTTCAAGTCAAATGGACATTGCATGGCCAAGAAATGAGCGAAAATGCAAAGTGATATTCACTAACTCACTGCACTCACTTTGTACACGTTAAGAAAAACTCTGGGGGAGTTTTTCTTATCTGAATACTTCAATCGTACATATCTTTGTAAAAAAAGGGAAATTTGAAAAACCGAAACCGGTCCCATGATTTTATTTTTAATACGAATACAACAAGGTATGATGGAACTGCTAGAATTACAATTTTATTTTGAGGATTTGGACAATGTTACTAAGTCCCTTTAACTGTTCGAGTTGTATCTGTGTGTGTGTTGAAAACAAAAATGAGAAACATTCATGTAGTGATTGAAAAATTGAAGCGTTTGTGTGAGTGGCTTTGTTATACAGTGGAACCTCTTTATAACGAGGTAAATTATACAGGTCCAGGTTCAATGTATTTTCTTGTTTTCTCTGATACAAAATATCTGATATAACAAGGTGAATTCAATGGACCTAACATGCTTGTTACAATGAGGTTTCACTGTAGTACCGCTTGTAATCATAGCATTTTATTTGCACGTGTAGCTGCCTAGCTGGCAAGTGTAGATGCTTGTGAATAAGCATGTTGATCATTGTAAATAAATAAAAATGTACCCCCAATGATTTGACGCTACATTCTAGATGTCCCAACTTTCCAATCAAATCACCAATTACTAAAATAGAGTCAACCTTGCAAAAGTATATTCATTCGAACTGCAGAAAAGGTTTTGACTTGGGCATATTTCGGCTTGGTTTTGGGTTCAACCCAAGTAAAATTCCACGACTTTCCACAAACTTCCGAGCAAGAATTGTATGACTTTTTCATGACTTCTCACCACGGTAAACAAGGTTCTGCAACTTCTTTTGCTTCTTTTTGTAACAAATTGGTTGTATTCCAAAACTGAAGAAATGCAGATAAATGAAACTCCATGACTTTCCATGACCAAAGAGATAATTTTACAATTTCCCTGACTCTCAAGGCCTGGAAATCACAGAAGTCAAATTCCAGGACTTTTCCAGGTTTTCAAGGCCCTGTGTGAACCCTGGAAAAACAAAACAATAGATAACGAGGAAAAAAGAAGCAGAATAGACCTTTGCATTGGCTCTAATATATCTAACTTATGCAATTTTAACTTGGGCAAGGCTGACTGAAGTTCTATACTAAACAGCTTTTTTACAGATGGAAACAAATTCAAACATTCAACATTTTAAGTTGTCTTCTTGGAAAATATTCACATTTTTAATTACATACATGTACAAACACAATTATATATTGAACCGTGTACATCAGTCAATGAGTAAATGCAGAATCCCTCTCCTGAGCTACATAAACCTTAAACGATGACTTCCAATACTTAAACAAAGATGATGCAGGGCTCCACACTAGCACTAGCCCAAAGCACCGGAGGTCATAACAATCTATGTCGGGCCACTAAATTTCATAGAAGATAAATTTGAGTGGCCCGACTGGGCAACTAGATTATCAAACTGACAATAACAGAACGAGAAAATCTTGTATACTTCAATAACAAACCTCATCCGTAATTGCAGTTTTGACTTATAAAGGGAGCGATATTATTAATAGCAGATGGTTTATAAATTAAATTTAAATTGAGGGCGAGTTAAGTTTTGTTCAAAGCCTCGACAAATTGAGAGGAAATTGTTTTACTTCCCCTTCCAGGCCACCAGCATATAATTTACTGACATACCGTAGAACACCATCGTCAAGCACCCCCCAAGCACCCATACGCATCTTGCTTTTAAAGACGTTTCCATGAGATTCACCTCCATTATTATCCTCATGAATATTCCTCACCATTATTTGCATTCTTGATTAAAGTTTCCCGTTTGGACAGAGAGCGGGCGCTCTTTAAAAGCAAGATGCATATTGGTGCTTGGGGGTGCTTGACGATGGTGTTCTACGGTATTCCTTGACATCATAAACCGTTACTTCCTTTAATACAGTAGTTCATTTATTGGAGAGTAAAAAAATGTATATATTTGTTTGCCATTACAACTTTTTGGGGAGTTGACTTTTTAGTTATAAAACTGCATTACACACTGCAGAAACAATTGTGGCAGCTTTTTCATTATACCTGTAGTTTACCCGGACGTGCACATGATAAATTTCAGAAAATCAAACTTCAACAGTTGTTTTGAGTACTTGTTCTCCTTTTGTACCCCAAAGTCTACAATGTACTTCTTGTTTTTGATCACTAACATTTAATAAAGATATATTTTTAGAACTCTAAAGCATGCCTATCTTTTAAAAGATGCAGTATTGTAATTTGAAAGGACATTTTTAAATACATTTATCACATATCAAAATCATTCTCCCATTATACTCTTATTCACAATGCAATGATGGACGTGTTAACACATATGAAAGAACAAGTAAATTGTACTATAATTCAAACAGAAGGCTGTACGAACCGTTCAAAGAATTGAAAGCAGGTAATGCAATACAGCTGACTGGCGAATAAGTGACATTCAAATATTACATACTATCAAGATTAAATGTCCGCCGCACCTTCGTTCTTTAATTCAATCCATGATAACTGAAACTGATCGATTAAAGTTAAGTAGAGTCATGTAAATAAAGGCTATACTGTTATATCGCTTGCTTTGTAGATGTGTTAATCACAACACAAGTCCCATTCATTGACAATTTCCGATGCGTTATAGAAGGGAGTGTCGTAATTCAGTGCTAACTTCAACTGATACTTTACCGATAACTGAAACTTATCAATGAAAGTCAAGTAGGGTCATGTAAATAAAGACTATAATGTTATATCGCTTGCCTTGTAGGTGTTAATCACAACACAAGTCCCAGTCATTGACAAATTTTGATACGTTATAGAAGGGAGTGTCGTAAGTCAGTGCTAACTTTAACTGATACTTTACTGATAACTGAAACTTATCAATCAAAGTCAAGTAGGGTCATGTAAATAAAGACTATAATGTTATATCGCTTGCCTTGTAGGTGTTAATCACAACACAAGTCCCAGTCTTTGACAAATTTTGATACGTTATAGAAGGGAGTGTCGTAAGTCAGTGCTTACTTCTACCACATGTTTGTTCTTTACTTCAATCCATGATAACTGAAACTGATCGATGAAAGTCAAGTACAGTCAGGTAAATAAAGGCTATACTGTTATATCACTTGTAGAAGTTCATCTCCACAAATTAATTGACAATTTCTGATGCTGTATAGAATGTCATCAAGGCAGTGTCTTAGGTCAGTGCTTACTCTTCTTTTTATGAGACCTTCTATGTGGTGACCCTGACCGCGACCTTTGAGACTTGCGACTTGGTGGTGAAGGTGACCTTCTCCTACGTGGCGACCTTGATCTTGACCTTGACCTGCGTGACTTCTTGGGTGACCTTGCTCTGTGGCTGGGCGTGGAACGCTTCGGAGAGCGCGAGCCGGAGCGATGTGATCTGCCCGAAGGAGAGTCCGAGTATTCCCGGAGAATTGCGAGTGAATCGGGCGACGCCTTGCGGCTTGACTTGCGACTTGACGGTGACCGCGGCGACCGGTTGCGCTTCAGGGGACTCAATGAGCGACTGCGCGACCTCCTACGCTTCCTCTCCCGTCTTGACGACGATGACGGTGTTACATGTACGTCTTCTTCTCCCGAGCTCACTTCGAGTTCCTTGGAAAAGCGTTCGCGTTCGCGCTCTCGTGCACGCTCAAACTCCTTGAGGCGATCCCGCTCACGGTCTTTGGACTTGGAACTCTTCTTCTCAAACTCCTTCTCTCTTTCCTGTGGAGGCAAATTGTAAAGATTATCAAGCATGGGAAATGATACACTGCAGATCGCCATTTTGAACTAGGCTAGTTTGTGCACACTACATAACACTGAGCTAGTGTGTATTACCAACTGTGCGCAAGACGTTCACAAGATGGCAAGCACATATTTTTTTTAATGTAAAAAACATTTTTTTTATTACAATGACTAATACAGTAATTATCTTATTATCTTATTATTTTTTAATACAAATCCTGATTTTTAAATCAAAATCAGGATTGTGAATAATTTTTGTATAACATTTCATATCCAAAGACCCCGGCTTGAGTATATTTGGGACCAGTCCTAAATACAGTTCACTCACCTTTTGCATTAGTTTCTGTCGATATCTCTCCACCTGTTCCTGCATGGTCAGGTCCTTCTTCCTACTCCTCCTCCCACCCTCCACATCATCCTGGAACTTCATCACTTTCACCTAAGGATGAACGGCAGAAAATAAAGTTAGTTGATTAAGTATAAGAACTGCCTACAATGACTTGTCTTATTCAGAGAGGTTTGCAACAGCTGCTACCACTACTACTCAGCAGACACATCCAAGATAAAGTTCACAATGCCATGAATCTGTAAAGTGGACCACCTCGCAAAGAATAACACAGGGTTATATGTTTCAGTAGCATTGTTTGATTTTTAAAAGATGTCCAACACTTTATTATAAGCAATGTAATTAATTGCAAAAAAAAATCCATTTGTAAATTTTCATGGTGCCACACTTAAAAGCTAGGCTTTCTTTGGGGCACCTAAACCACTAGAAAAATATGTATTACAAAATTTGCAAGTGATTTTATAATAAGTTGAAATAAATGAATTGAATTGAAAACTCCTAGTTGGAAATAGCCAACAGAAAAAAAAAAGAGTATAATCTTACCTCAATTTCCCGGAGCTTGGCTCTCTTGATTTCCGTCTGCTCTGAGGATTTGTAGAAGTCTGCTGAGCTGACAGGCTCCTGCAGTTCCTCTCCATCGTACTCATTATCATCCTTGTCTCTGCCCTCCTCTCTGCAAAGACAAACAAAGATGCAAATGATTAATGGAGGAATATAGGCTTTGAACAAGTAGAGGGAGAGAGGGGCCAAGCTTTCGATCCTAGCAGAATCTTTGTCCGGGCGAAGATGACAGTAATCATAGGTTGACTGTGGACTATAAAGAGACATGCGCACATAAGAGAGCTATAAGTGCTGAGCTGACAGGCTCCTGGAGTTCCTCTCCATCATAATCATTATCATCCTTGTCCCTGTTCTCCTCTCTGCAAAGGATGGAGGAATAAAAGAATAGAGGCATTAAAATTAAGATAGCTCAAAGTGATTTAGCCAAAAAATACATAAAATCTGAAAAGAAATAGACACTTGAAGTTCCTCTCCATTATAATCATTGTCATCCTTGTCCCTACTCTCCTCTTCTGCGGAGACAAAATAAAAATGCCAAGGATTGATAGAGGAATAAAGGCATTGAACAATAAGAGAGTCAGAGAGAAGCCGAGCTTTTGATCCTAGCAGAATCTTTGTCAGGGCTAAATGACAATAATCATACGTTGACTATGGACTATAAAGAGACATGCGCACAAAAGAGAGCTCAAAGTATTGAACTGACAGACTCCTTTATTTCCTCTCCATCTTAGTCATTGTCATCCTTGTCCCTGCTCTCTGCAAAGGATGGAGGAATAAAGGAATAGAGGCATACAGATAGCTCAAAGTGATTTAGCCAAAAAATACATAAAATCTGTAAAGAAATAGACTCATGCATTTCCTCTCAATCATAGTCTGCAAAGACAAAATAAAAATGTCAAGGATTGATGAAGGAATAAAGGCATTAAAATTAAGATAGCTCAAAGTGGTTTAGCCCAAAAATACATAAATTCTGGAAAGAAATAGACACTTGAAGTTTCTCTCAATCATAGTCATTATCATCCTGACATCCTTGTCTCTGCTCTCCTCTCTGCGGGAACAAATACAAATGCCAAGGATTGATGGAGGAATAAATGCATTAAAATGAAACACTCATATCTTTGCCAATTATTGTCTGATTTTGTTTGAAAAAGGCATCAATTCAAAGCTCTTAATGAGGCCTTTCTCATGGTTTGGAAATGTCAATTTTAATTTGTACTGACAAGTGCAGGGTTTTGCTTTGTCCAGTCAAATATGACTTTTGGAAAAATCTTAAAGTTATTGGATGACTTTAAAGATGACTTGAAGTTAAAGAATGACTTTAAGGATCACTTGAAGTTAAAGGATGACTTGAATTAAGTTAAAGAACTTTAGTTAAAGGATGACTTAAGTTAAAGGACTTAAGTTAAAGTATGACTTTAAGAGCTTACTCATCATCCTGGTCCTCCTGGTTCCTCTCCTCTCCCTCCTCATCCTCCTTGTCGTCCAGCGTCTCCCATTTGGACGTCGTCATGGCCTGCTCCTCCAGCAGCGAAGAGTCAACCGTCTCCCACTTGGATGGCTGCAAAGAACAAAGGACAAATTAGACAAAGAATCTGTGTGGAACACTTTTCTTGTATCCATAGCTATATATAGGATTACTGTTAAAGGGGACCACCAGGCAAAGAACAACACATAATTACATGTTTTGGTACCGTATTGTGATATCAAATAGATACCCAACATTTTGCAAAAGGTTGTGTTTTTTTTTATAATATGCTATAGTGAACAATAGCCCATAAGGTGAGATATAAATCTAACTCTGATATAGGCAAAGAGCGTTAAAAAAGACATCCTCATAGGCCAATCAATGGTTCACAGCAGCTTAAGATTTCTGAATGCCCTCAGATACTTGATGTCCTTGTCTGTCTGCGTGTCATCTTTTTTCAAAGCAATTAATTACCATCACTTAGGGAACCAATATTATTTCATGGTTCCGTACGCGCCGAACATTTGCGAGTGCGCCAATTCTATTCACGCGTACGTTTGGAGACAATAGAATCCCGGACGATTCATTCGCTCTGGACAAAGGTAGTCTTTGTTCAAGCAGACCCATGAATGCATGCTTTAGAATGGTTTTCCAATTATATATCTTTTTTCTGGAAACATATTTTTCTGAACTTGTTGATGGAATGGACTACTAAATATGTTAGCTTTCATTTATAAGAGTATTATTTTTGGGTGGTGGTACCCTTTAAGCAACGCTATATGTATGTCTATTCCACCGGGCCAAGTAATTGCAGTAAAAAACTTGGTGAACTTATAAAAACAAGCTCTAACCTTGAAGGTTTTTTCACGGTTTTTCACCTACAATCCTTAACCAGGTAAAGCTTTTACAGACCAATGAACTAAATGATCAATAAACTTGGAACCCACCAACCAGTACACTAAACAATTGACCAGCATTAGGACCAACAACCTATCAAGCCAATAGCCATTGACTGTTCACTCACTTTGAATCCCTTTGATACCTGACTGGCATTCAATCCACCACTCCTCGATCAGGGGGTCACCATCAAGGGGGTCTTCATTGATTGGGAAGCTATATCAAAATGGACTATTATTTATTGTTAAGTACTCACTTTGAATCCCTTTGATTCCTGACTGGCATTCAATCCACCACTGCTGGCCAGGGACCCATTGTCCTCATGCATGGGTGCGCCATCGAGTGGCTCACCATCTAGGGGTCACCATCTAGGGGTCACCATCAAGAGGGTCTCCATCGAGTGGGTGGCCATCAATTGGATCACCATCAATGACAACGAACTTGACTGATACCAATTAAACAAGTCCCGAACCTGGGTGGGAGCACTCACCTTGAAGCCCTTTGATTCCTGACTGGCATTCAATCCACCGCTGCTGGCCAGGGACCCATTGTCCTCATGCATGGGTGCGCCATCGAGTGGGTCACCATCTAGGGGGTCACCATCAAGAGGGTCTCCATCCAAGGGGTCGCCATCAAGTGCGTTACCGTCGATGGGATCGCCATCGATGGGTGCCCCGTCCAGGTCTACTCTGCCATCTGCACTGGGCACTGCAGGAACGAGAAGGTACATTATGTCAAGAATTAGTCATTTCTAAATGAGACTATTGGCTCAAATTTCTACAGCAGAATTTAAATTAAACCCTAGGTTTCAAAAAGTAGTTATTTGCCCCATCCAGGTCTACTAAAGACTCAATTGGCCAACAAACATAACCAACAACGATACAATGCACACTATCACTTTGTAAAACAAAGACTACTTACATGCTGCACCATCGATGTCAAGTGGATCCTCTATTGGGACGCCATCGAAGGCTTTAGATGCCTCCTCATCATCCTTCAGTATTTCCTTCTCCTTAGGAAGCACAACAGGCATTCCGTCCAGATCCATCTCGGGCTGAGCAAGACCCTGAAATAGATTATATAACAATAATTGATGAAATACAGACAAACTCCTGTATAGTGACCACCAAACGGAACAAAGAAAAGTGGCCACTGCAGATAGGTGACCGTTATAGACAGGTGTTATAACATTGTTTTCACTGCAGCGGATTACCACTAATACAGGTTTGACTATATACACAAACTTACATTAATGGGCATGGTACGGTTACTTTGAACCCTCCAAGAGCTAAATCGAAATAAAAATAGATAATGCCTCTGGCCACTTTGTTACCGAGACATAAACATTTTAAAAAGAGTTCACTACACATACTTTCATTAACATATCTACTTGGTTGTCATAATCCCCCATTTATTTACAATGAAGAGAAGGACATATTTGATCAAAAGAGACAATATGTGACCGGCTATAGCAAAACCCTGCACTTGTCGGTAAAATTTTTTTTAATGTAGATTTTCATACCATTGGAAAGGCCCCATTACAAGCTTTCATTTGATGCTTTGTTCTAACAAATTGGTCAATAATTAATGAAGATATGATTGTTTCAATTTTACAATCATTAGACTTTTTCACACATTATGTGAATTTAAAATGCCCATTTCTTCAAAACATGAATTACTGAATTAAGTGCAGGGTTTTGCTATAGCCGATCACATATATCTCTGCCTTTAGCTTCTTTGTTGTTGGAGACTTGAAACCGAAATGCTTACCTCTGGATTGACCTTGATCTCCTCCTTGACCGAGTCATAGTCGATGAACCCGAGGAAGATGTTCTGCAGACGGACCAGGAAGTCGTTAGGGTAGACCGCCCAGTCCTCCCAGCTCCTGAAACAACCCATCACTTTTTGCTGCAAAAACAACCACATTAATGTAAAATAGTGAGTAGTCAGCACACTAAGAGTCAATTTATTAAGGAAAGCCTATCAACCTTCTTCGGGTTGGTTGAAGCTTCACTTTATATGTTAGATGATGAAATGTGAAGGAAATATGCAAGGTATGATATGTGAAAATGAAGATGGACCAGGAACTCCTTATGTTAGACCACCCGGTCCTACAGTCCCTGAAGCAACCCATCACTTTTTGCTGCAAAAACAAACCTCATCAAGTTTTAAAAAGCTCATAAAATTGCTTTGTATTTTCAAAAACTTGATTTTTTTTAAATTTCATGTATAAATCACAATAGTAGCAGCTAGCAAATGATGTCATGACTGGAAAAAATTATGATTAACATACACAATATTCAACAAAGTTTAACTGTTATTACTTTCATGTGGGTCCTACAAATTAGCGAGAACAAGTGCAAAGTACTGCGAACAAGTGTGAACAAGCTATTTACTGGGAACAAATTTCCCATTTGCATGCACTTGTTCGCAGTAATGAGTAATTGCTGAGCTCAATTACTATTTACTGCGAACAAACGCGAACAGGATTTACTACAAACAAATTTGTTCGCAGTATGAAATCCCGTTCATGCTTGTTCGCAGTACATTTGCTCCCGCTTATTCCATCGATATGTAGGTTATCTTCACACTAAAACCCCAAAATAACCTATATATGTATATTTATATCCATGGCTAATTCGCGCTTATTCGCAGGACTTTGCACTTGTTCGCACTAATTAGTAGGACGGCTTTCATGTTGCTCTACCGTTTTTACTCATGATTCCTCTCATTCACCTTCTTTCATAGCAAACTTATCTAGGCTTATGTAGTCAAATTGCTGTATTATCTTGAACCTCCAGTCTCTTACATCCTGCATGATGGTAACTGATAGATGGTCATTAAATTAAATTGATAGCAGAAATAACTAGATGGATCTTCGACTGCGCGCAGTCGAAAATTATGCCTCCGCTATGACGCCATTTTTAATATCGAGTCCAAAATAACGTGCACTTAATTGTTTTTATTTTTTCATATATATATTTTGAGTTCTGTGACCTTGACCATTTGACCCCAAACTTTGATGGCAAAATTTGCTCCCAAGAAAAATTCAGGTGCCAAGTTAGATTGAAATCTGACATTCAGTTCTTGAGATTTTGCCATTACAAGCCATTTTTGCATATATGTGACCTTGACCTTTGACCTCATGACCCCAAAATATAATCCAATCATTGCCACACCGATGTGTATGTAACTCATTCCAAGTTTGAAATTGATCCGTCAAACGGTTGTTGAGATATCGCGAAAAAAATGTTTTTTTGCACAATATTGATTCCTGCGACCTTGACCTTTCAACGCATGAACCTCAAAATTTCATCAGATCATTGTCACCCCAATATGTACACTCATACCAAGTTTGAAATTGATCCATCAGCCGGTTCTAGAGATATCACGAGAATAAGGCATTTTTGCACATAAATTGATTCCTGTGACCTTGACCTTTGACCTCATGAACCCTAAAATCTAATCAGATCATTGTCTCCCCAATATATACACTCATACCAAGTTTGAATTTGATCTGTCAACCAGTTCTAGAGATATCGCGAGAACGAGGCATTTTTGAACATATATTAAGTCCTGTGACCTTGACCTTTGACCTCATGAACCCCAAAATCTAATCAGATCATTGTCATCCCAATATGTACACTCATACCAAGTTTGAAATTGATCCGTCAACCGGTTCTTGAGATATCGCGAGAACGAAAACGGGACGTACGTACGGACGGACGGACGGACGGACGTACGTACGGACGGACGGACAACCCGAAAACATAATGCCTCCGGCCACTTCGTTGGCGGAGGCATAAAAACCCAACTACTTTGATCTTAGATGTTGCTTGTAAGTATCGGCTTCCATGGTTGTATAGATAATAGTCTGGTTTGCGGTTGCACCATGTGAGAGAGGAGGATTAGAGAGTCCTGAGAAGGACTGTTAGTGTTCTTTCTTGAGCTTGTAGTTCTAATAAGAGCTACAGCGCCGTTATTGTATAGTATAAGGAGAGGGTGGGTGGTAGGAGGGGCTCGACGTTTCGAGCAGGTTGACTGTCCGTCGTCAGGAGTGTGTGTGTGTGTGTGTGTGTGTGTGTGTGTGTGTATTAGGAGAGAGGAGTATTAGGCATCCCTAGTCTGGAATTGACATTGCTGTTCTACCTTGAACTGTTCAGCCTTCAGTCTCTGCTGTATGTTCTTGTGCGCCTCTCGGACATCCTGCATGATCAATGGAAGGTGCAGCTCAAAGAACTTGCGGAAGAAAGATGCGTTGGCCACCTTGGCACTGGAGTTAAACAAGATGTCCGACACTAGGAATAGCCTGCCAATCTGGGTAAAAAATAGTAGGGGAGCAATGATCAGTTACTAAACTTCTTATTTTAATTGATATGCTTACTGTCATCTTCAAACTTAAAGGGGACCACCAGGCAAAGAACAAATAACTATATGTTTTGGTACCATTGTGCGATATTAAATAGATGCTCAACACTTTGCAAAGGGTTATGTAAGTCATAAACAATAACAATTAATTACCCTCACTTACGGAACCATCATTATCTGATGGTTCCGTTTGCGCCCACGTCTGAGAGTGCGCCAATTCTATTCACCCGTACGTTTTGAGACAATAGAATCCCGGACTATTCGTTCGCCCTGGACAAATGTAGTCTTCGTATATATGCAGACCGATGAACGCATGCTTTAGAATGGGGACGCGTTTTCCAATTATATAATTTTTTTTCTGGAAACATATTTTTCTAAACTTGATGGTGGAATGGACTACTAAATATGTTACCTTTTATTTATAAGAATATTATTTTTGGGTGGTGGTGGTACCCTTTAAGTAAAATAATATGTCTGAAGAAAGATGTTTTGGCCACCTTGATACCAGGAACAGCCTGCCAATCTGGCCAACAAAAAGTAGAGAGGTAACAGAAATATATATTTCTACTGAGGTATGGGTAATGGCATTTCTAAAATGGACTGGATAAATAGAAAAGGAATCTGTGATTCACTAGTTGCTCTGCAGAACACAATACCGATTGGGGAGACCAATAGAACAAAAGAAAGTAATCTTTACTGGCTTTTTTCATATGCCTACCTTTTTGGGGAAAGGCGTTTCCAGGATAGACAGTGATTCCGCGACGCACTCAACGATCTCCTCGGCCGAGTCAGCATGATCCAGGCAGTAGACCATGGTCTCCCCGATCTTGTAGCGGCCCAGGGTGATGGACCTAAGTAGGTCCTCAAGCTTGTCTCTTTGACTGCAAGAAACACAAGAAGACAGTCAGTAATCGTTGAAGGTTTCCACGGCAAAGAATAATTTAAATAGGAAGTTTATCGTACACCACATAGTCAAGTTCAATTAGTGTTGTCTAAATGAAACCAGAACGTCAATAACGTAGCGCTCATCCGCCATCTCGCAACATCAAATATCGCAAATTTCATGTGGTACACTTTTCAACTGGTCAAAAAATAACACTTTGATGCCCTGGAAGGGACATAAAAATAAAATTTAAAAAAATTAGAGGAAAAAAAATATAAATTTGCCACCCCGGAAGGGACATGGGAAAAAAATTAATTAAATTAAATTAAATTTAAAAAAAAATAATAATAATAATAATAATAATAATAATAATAAATAAATAAAAAAATAAAATTAAAAAATTAAAATTAAAATTAAAATTAAAATTAAAATAAATAAATAAAATATTACCATAATTAACTAGAAATTGCGCGCTCGGCGGGTCGCGCAGCCGAGCACATGTATCCCCCGAACCAATTGCACTCCGCCCCACACCAAAATCAAAAGGCTTCATCCTCTTTCCTTAATACACCTTCATACCAAATTAGAAAATGATCAGACAAGAACTCGGACCTGTAGAGCGTTCACAAGGTAATCTTAACTATTTCTTTATATCATGGTTACCATGGCAACCAGGACTCCGCCCCACACCAAAATCAATAGGCTTCATCCTCTTTCCTTAATACACCTTCATACCAAATTAGAAAATGATCGGACAAGAACTCGGACCTGTAGAGCGTTCACAAGGTAATCTTAACTATTTCTTTATATCATGGTTACCATGGCAACCAGGACTCCGCCCCACACCAAAATCTAAAGGCTTCATCCTCTTTCCTTAAGACACCTTCATACCAAATTAGAAAATGATCAGACAAGAACTCGGACCTGTAGAGCGTTCACAAGGTAATATTAACTATTTATTTATATCATGGTTACCATGGCAACCAGGACCGCTCCCCACACCAAAATCAATAGGCTTCATCCTCTTTCCTTAATACACCTTCATACCAAATTAGAAAATGATCGGACAAGAACTCGGACCTGTAGAGCGTTCACAAGGTAATCTTAACTATTTCTTTATATCATGGTTACCATGGCAACCAGGGCTCCGCCCCACACCAAAATCAATAGGCTTCATCCTCTTTCCTTAATACACCTTCATACCAAATTAGAAAATGATCGGACAAGAACTCGGACCTGTAGAGCGTTCACAAGGTAATCTTAACTATTTCTTTATATCATGGTTACCATGGCAACCAGGACTCCGCCCCACACCAAAATCAATAGGCTTCATCCTCTTTCCTTAATACACCTTCATACCAAATTAGAAAATGATCGGACAAGAACTCGGACCTGTAGAGCGTTCACAAGGTAATCTTAACTATTTCTTTATATCATGGTTACCATGGCAACCAGGACTCCGCCCCACACCAAAATCAATAGGCTTCATCCTCTTTCCTTAATACACCTTCATACCAAATTAAAAAATGATCGGACAAGAACTCGGACCTGTAGAGCGTTCACAAGGTAATCTTAACTATTTCTTTATATCATGGTTACCATGGCAACCAGGACTCCGCCCCACACCAAAATCAATAGGCTTCATCCTCTTTCCTTAATACACCTTCATACCAAATTAGAAAATGATCAGACAAGAACTCGGACCTGTAGAGCGTTCACAAGGTAATATTAACAATTTATTTATATCATGGTTACCATGGCAACCAGGACCGCGCCCCACACCAAAATCAATAGGCTTCATCCTCTTTCCTTAATACACCTTCATACCAAATTAGAAAATGATCGGACAAGAACTCGGACCTGTAGAGCGTTCACAAGGTAATCTTAACTATTTCTTTATATCATGGTTACCATGGCAACCAGGGCTCCGCCCCACACCAAAATCAATAGGCTTCATCCTCTTTCCTTAATACACCTTCATACCAAATTAGAAAATGATCGGACAAGAACTCGGACCTGTAGAGCGTTCACAAGGTAATCTTAACTATTTCTTTATATCATGGTTACCATGGCAACCAGGACTCCGCCCCACACCAAAATCGATAGGCTTCATCCTCTTTCCTTAATACACCTTCATACCAAATTAGAAAATGATCGGACAAGAACTCGGACCTGTAGAGCGTTCACAAGGTAATCTTAACTATTTCTTTATATCATGGTTACCATGGCAACCAGGACTCCGCCCCACACCAAAATCAATAGGCTTCATCCTCTTTCCTTAATACACCTTCATACCAAATTAAAAAATGATCGGACAAGAACTCGGACCTGTAGAGCGTTCACAAGGTAATCTTAACTATTTCTTTATATCATGGTTACCATGGCAACCAGGACTCCGCCCCACACCAAAATCAATAGGCTTCATCCTCTTTCCTTAATACACCTTCATACCAAATTAGAAAATGATCGGACAAGAACTCGGACCTGTAGAGCGTTCACAAGAAAATCTCTGCGGCGGACGCGGCGGACGCGGCGGACGCGCGACGAGGCCAAATCCATAGTATCCCCCGAAGTGGGTTCGGGGGATACAATTAATGGAGAAAAATTTCAAAATTCTGTGTAGAAGTTTAGTGTACCAAAGTTAGCTCTACCAGATAAAGCAAACCAAATCAAAATCGGTTGAGAAATGAAGGAGAAGAAGCATTTTTTGTGATTTCGAATAAATTTGCATAAATTACCATAGATAATGAATTTCACGATTCTGTGTAGAAGTTTTAAATCCCCCTCCTAGCCCTATCTTATGAAACAATCAGAATCAAAATCGGTTGAAAAATAACGAAGAAGAAGCATTTTGAAAACTGGACGGACGGAAGAACGGACGGAATGACGGACGGACGACGGACGCCACACCATGGCATAAGCTCATCGGGCCCTTCGGGCCGGATGAGCTAAAAATGGTGTTTGAACAATTTTTAGGCTGATTTAACAAATTTGTAATTCTTTTTATTCTAGGATGCTTCAGGGTGTGGTGGTAAATTCATGCTTAGGAGCAAGGTATCAATATTGAGAATTCTATTAACAGCAATGCCCTGTCCTCTTTATTTTCTGTAATTGATTGTACATGTTCATTTCTTTCCAATATACAGTTCAACCTGTGTATAGTAACCACATTTGGGAAACAAGAAAAGTGGGCACTGTAGACAGGTGACCTCTATAGACAGGTTCCATAACATTGTTCTGCTTTGCAAGGGAAACAGTTTCGGATTGCTATAGGCAGTTGGCTGCTAAGGATAGGTTTGACTAAGGTATATTTCTATGACTTGTGATAAGTGTACTGACTGGTTGGTTAGGTTCTTCTTCTTGATTGGTTCAGGCACTGGTAATAATGATGCTGCTGCTGAGGATGATAATAATGCTGTCTTCATTGCCATGTGCTTTGGCGCCAGGGCATCGGGCATGCCTTGCTGGTACGGGTTGATAGGGGGCGGTCTCCAGGTTGAGCCACCTTTGAACATGTAGAACTCATCCGTCGTCCACTTCCCGATGGAATCACCCTGGAAAGATGGATGAAATTAACAGGATATAAGCAATGTTGAATAATGGAGACAATAGAGTACCGAATGAGTGTTGTCACATTCCTTTGTCTTTCTCAACAACTTGTCCTTTGATTCAAGCTTTTAGTAGTTGGTTGGAGCTGTACGATCACCTTCTTAGCAACTGCTTGGTCAAATATTTTCGGCTTCCTTGATATTGTTTAGAACCATTACCAATATCAATGAATAGCTGTGACGTCACACTTCGATACTCTTTTGGCGGAGATGTACATACTTTATATACATTTTTCCCTGTTCCATGTTTGAAGATATATTATCCAATTTACATGGGCAACATGAAAATAATACTTGGAAATACAATGTGGATCAAACATCTTATAATATGCATCATTCATCTTATAGATATATATATGAAGAAAATTGCTGTATTTTGGGGTCAAAGTTACTATTCAACGAGTCAATTCACATGAAATAAATGTTTAACTAAATGAATGGATAGCCAGTATTTGATTATACAACAGAAATTGATTAATAGTACCATTGAGGCAAAAAACAACATCAGAAAAAGTGAGAAATGTACCTGAAGAATTGAAAACAGCTTCCATCTGTAGTAAATGTGAGCTGGCGTCTGGTTGTCAAACAGGAATCTATGATAAAACACACATTACAAAAGATGTCAAAAGGAACACTGTAAACGTGGTAATATTCGTGGAGCATTCATTTTTGTGCATTTCGCGCTAAATTTGGCGAGGTTGGATTCTAAAACCCACACAAATATACGTGTGATTTTCAGTGGGTATTCCGAGTGTGTAAAGGAATCAATACCAAGCATACAGTGCCACGTGCATAGGTGTGTACATAATATGTGGTGGAGTGTATAAACTCTGGTTTTGAGCGCATGCAGTACCTATCCACATCTAGCGAGCATGGTGGACTATCAGAGTGTGCAAGATAGTTTTGAAAGATAATTATCTGCCATGATGTAAAATGTGTGAGTGAATGATGTTTACGTTCCTCTTTGAAAGGAAATATAAATGAACACTTGCTCAGCGCAAATTTAAGTAAACGAGAATGTCTTTTTGTGCTGCCCAGCACGAAATAATAATCGCCCGAACATAACCACGTTAACAGTATGAATCGCATACAAAAGAGAAAACTTTGATAATGAATGTGTTGATATATATTTGCTTACAAATACTTTCTAATATTGTTAGTAATTCAATATCAATGCAATATAAATGCTTGTCTATCTGTATTATTAATTAGACTTTGTAATGTTGTTTATTCTATTAATTATCTGCAACTTGTCCCAATATAACAACTGTTTAATGATAATCCAGTAACTTGAAATAATATACTGTACAGTATGATGCGCCTCGGATAGAATAGATCAGCGTTTCTCAACCTTTTTTAACCCGAGGCCCACTTTGGCTCCTACAAATTTTTGGAGGCCCACCTTACAAGAACATATTTGGAAAAATGAAAAAAATGACAATAAAATAACAATAAGAAAACTGTGTGGTATCTATTTGTCAGTTGCAATGCAAAAAAACTTTCTACATACCTTCAATGGGACACTTGATGTTGCTTATGGGAAATGAGAAAATCAAGTCGTGGTTTGATGGGGGACAGGTTCACACGCAAAGTGGCATTCAGAGTCAGTGGCGTAATGAGCAAAAACTTTTTCTTTTTTTTTGGGGGGGGGGGTGCTAAACCAAATCCGCATCACCACCGCATATTGCGAAGGAGCAAAGCGACTGAGCGGGGGAGGGGGAGAGTGTGGGAGGGAGTGTCCCCCTCCCACGGTAGGGAGCTTTTGCATTTTTGGACTTGAAACTGTGCAATCTGGTGCATACCTAGATAGGAAATTCTGACTTGGCAACATGTACTATAATGTAGGTAAACGCGTCAAATATGCACCCCCAAAAATAAGTGACATTATACAGTTCAAACAGTGCATCAAAAGCCACACTATTTATGATACAACAACATGAACATTGTATTCTAGACGTAGACAAGACCGATTCTCGAGGGAGCGAAACAATTACCGAGAGGGGGAAGGGTGATGGGAAGGTGTGAAATCAGCCAGGACGTGGACTAGCTACCACAGAATTTTTAAAATTTCATTTTGGCTGACCTCGCGGCCCACCTGAGAGAGCTTCGCGGCCCACCTGTTGAGAAACGCTGGAATAGATGGAGCAATATAAATGCTTGTCTATTACTATTATTATTTTTTACCTGAACATTGGATTGTTGATCTCCCTGTTCATGATCATGGCCTCAAACATGGGCCCCTCGTTGACGACGAACTCGATCATGCGATGAACGACCTGCAGAAGGGGTCTACGAATGGGGAAGAACAAGAAAACAAAAAACTTGCTTGTTTGGCCCCCTCCCATACCTCAAGTTTCTTTTCTTTCACTTTTATATTGTCAAAGAAGAAAGGAAACTAAATATCACTAATACAAATAACGAACAAATTTTGTTTGGCCCCCTCCCACACCTCAAAGTTTCTTTTCTTTCACTTTTATGTCATAGAAGAAAGGAAACTAAAATCTGACCAATATAAATAACAATTTCCATAACAAACAATTTGTTTGGCCCCTCCCTAGAAGCAAAGTTTCTTTTCTTTAAGTTCTATAATGTCATGCAAGAAAGGATACTAAAATTTGACCAATAGAAATAACAAAACCATACCCATAACAAACATTTTGTTTGTTTTGCCCCTCCCTAGCCTCTAAATTTATTTTCTTACATGTTTATAAAGTCATAGAAGAAAGGAAACTAAACTTTGACCAATATGAATAAAGAAAATTCTTCATGGAAGAATTACTCCCTGACTTTAATTTCCTTAACAAACATATTGCTTGTCTGGCCTCTCCCTAGCCTCTAAATTTCTTTTCTTTTAATTGTATAATGTCGTACAAGAAAGGAAATTTGGCCAATACAATTAACGAACGATTCCCATAACAAACAATTTGTTTGGCCCCTCCCTAGAAGCAAAGTTTCTTTTCTTTAAATTCTATAATGTCATATAAGAAAGGAATTATAATTTGACCAATAGAAATAACAAAACCATACCCATAACAAACATTTTGTTTGTTTTGCCCCTCCCTAGCCTCTAAATTTATTTTCTTACATGTTTATAAAGTCATAGAAGAAAGGAAACTAAACTTTGACCAATATGAATAAAGAAAATTCTTCATGGAAGAATTACTCCCTGACTTTACGTGTTAATCTATTTCAGATTACTGATGAGACAAGAAACCATTTTTTTTAAATCGCTAAAGGTCTATATGATATCAACACAACATAATTCAAATACATATTGGACCTTCTAGCCTCCTCTGAATCTTTTGGTTATTTTTCTTCATCGCCTCATAATGCCATTTCAAATAAAAACACATATTACTTGATAGAAATAACCTCTTCAACTCCAGGTTTTGCTTCCTCTATCGAGCCTGTGCATTTCTTTGCAACATTTCACATTATTTTTTTCTTCACTTTTTAAAGGGTGGGGAATTATGCAAAGATTTGTACCTTTTTTTTCTCTAGGAAACCAAAGAACTCACACAATTTTTTTCATACATATGAAACAAAATATGCATTGCTGAATTTGTTTAAACCTACAAATATATCACTTGACTACTATTTTGTATGAATTTAATAACATATCAAATGAAACACAATTTACACCTTTCTCTTCTAAAGCACCTAGGTACAAATCAATAAGTATCTGTTCTCCATTGTCTTAAAAAATGAATAAATGTAATTCCTGAGGCTTACTAACAATACATTAGAAAACATGTCACCCGTAATAATAGTATATTCCCAACACAGAAAGAAATGCACACATTCTTTGATGATATACAACATAACTTATTGCAGTGACCCATTAACTTTGCAATATTCAACGAAATTTGTTCGAACCCTTCACATTTATTTCTCTTATTGTACCATGTGTTTGGCATAATATGGTAACAGGAGAATAAAATGGGTTTTTATTTTTTGAATGTTTCCCTAATTATAGAGATTTTTTATCTGAATGAGAAGCGTTCAGGAATGCTTTTCAAATGTGGTAAAAATGATGGGCAAAGGTCAAAAACAATCTTACAACAATTTTCACTTTTTTTTTCACTAGGTAAACTATGTTCATTTCTATTAAACTTTCACAAATAATTTAGAAGATCTTACGATGATATTGGGATACAATTGGTAGTATCAAGTATCACATTTTGACATATTTGATGAAGTTAATGAATCACTTTAAACAGCATGTTTTATCTGAAAAAGACATTTTGACAACTTCAGCAAAAATGCTCGGTTGTGAAATTAACAAATGAGCTGATGTTAATGCTAATGCTCATGAATCTAATTCTCATTTCCCCCTATTCTATGTTGAATAAATAAAATTAAGAAAAAAAAAATGTTTATGAAATATTTCTACTACAGGCATACATACCTTCAATGAAGTAAAACAAACGTCGGATGTACTCAACTCTGTTGTCTAACTCATTTTTTAATTCAGAAAAACCACAACCAACTTTTAACACCACCAGAAACAATCTTGCCATGTCTTTCTTGTCAAGCTTATTTTAATGGATAGACGCAGAGCATCGTTTTGGATTTTGTTTTGTCTTTAGAGAATTAATATATTTCTTTTTTTAAATTGGAAAATCAGTCAAACATTTTCTGCAAAGCAATGATTCAGTGAGTATACATTCAGTGGGGACCGCATCAGATAATATACGCACATAATTTACAGTTAATGTCATATTTGGAACAGTGGCTGGTTTTGCGGTAAAAACAATGTTATAAATATTTTTCAGACAATGTTTTTCTCGCTTAAAGTGTACATTTTTAGTTCAATTTGTCTCCCCCAAAGTTGGTTGTGGTTGTCTGCTAAAACCTATCTTTGTCTTTGTAACATAGCTAGCTAGACTGTTGGTAATTAAACAATTATCGAGAAAAAGCTTTGACTTTGGAACACAAAAAAAAAAAAAAAATGAGAGAAAAATACACTTTTTGGCAGAGAACATTTAGACTCTGCCCCAATAAATCCGGTTGAGGCTCGAATCCTTGTCAGTACCTTTCGGTCGGGATAACCACTTTTACAACTGCTTCTTTTAAGGTCTGGTGGAGTAGAGACGGTGTGGAGAGGAAGAAACCAACCGAGAGTCGAAACAAGAACAGGAAAAGCGTCAGTAAAATTGATCATTACGGGGTAAATTATTTGTTGTTCTTGTTTGAACTTTGTTTTTTGTCAAAAATAATGATTACATTCAGTACAGAATTCATTACAAGAACAGGAAAAGCGTCAGTAAAATGCACCTTCAAAATTGATCATTACGGGCAAATTATTTGTTGTTCTTGTTTGAACTTTTTGTTTTTTTCAAATATTTATCATTATCATTCAGTTTAGTAAAGAATTCATTACAAGAACAGATAAACGTCTTCAAACTAGTAATTCAAAATCATTCTGGGTAAATATTGCTCATTTTCATTTCAGTTTGTAAAAAATAACTCAATATAATTTGTTTTTGTTCTACAATTGGCCAAAAAAAGGGGTTATCCAATTACAAAACCAAATGAAAATAAATAATTAAAATGGCATGTTTCATTGAAATGTGCAAGGCATTTATTTTTGTCGTAATATTGAAAAGTACAATACGAGGCATCCGACAATTGTGATGTAGGACAGCATACTTTTACAAAAACTATGATAACATTACTTAGATTTCAAAAAAATTATTAAGAAAATTTGTTCTACATGACCTACTATTCTGTTTATGGCACAAAGAATATGAAAATCCTTTTTTTTTAAATGAGTGAAAATCAGCTCCAAATGTGGCATATAACCATCTCAAAATGAGTGAATAAAAAGTACTACTTCAAACATAGAAGCAAAACTAACAAAGGATCCTATCCAAAAAAACACAAACAGATCATGACTACCCTAACTTTTCCTCCTTCCAGGTAAACAAATTAAGTTATCAGAATAAAAATTACCCTTATGGGAGCAGAATAAAATATATAGAGGTGCCACTTTAACACATGTGAATAACCTTAAAATATTATCTGGTTTTGCCATGAGACGGGCCTACTGGGACTCAAAATTCCACAAGATCATAACATTATAATATATTATTATAGAGAAACACAGTCAACCTAGGATGAAGTTAATATTTGCTAATGCAAAGGAAAATTATCAATCCTTTTACATTTTTTATATTTTTGTTTTACCCATCATGAATTAATATTTGCCTTAGTCAAAGATTTGTCTGCAGTCATAATGAATTTGACCCATACAGGGATAACTCTACTCTTACATCAAAAACATCTAGCGAGGGTTTCTCTAATTAATCAATAAACACCACATATCTATAAAAAATCTAAATTGAACGGGGTAAACAAAACAAAATTGTAGATGGATTATCACCTCTCCAAGTTCCCTCTCTTCCTCCGGAGTGAGGGGGATTCCCGGTGGCGGCAGCTTGGGGATTTCCCTCTCAGAACTCTTCTTCATCTGGGCGTTGAAGGGAAGTCCGGATGGGGGCGGCGGCATCGTCAGCTCCAGCATGGCTTCAGGGATGTAGACAGGGTGGGGCGGGATTACTACTCCCTTACCCCAACCCAGTTTCATCTCATAATCCATTATCACTTTGCCTGGATAGAGAAAGTATTTAATGTGGTAGAATCAAGTTTATCTCTTCTTCATATTCGAGTTGAAGGGAAGTCCGGAAAGGGGCGGGGGTCATGGTTATTTTTTTGGATTTTGACAATTTTACTAGATCCCTTTAAATATTCCTGACTAAGAGCTCAAAAACTTAGAGCATGTAAGTGTGATTATCTATTGCTATGGATAACTTTTCTGAACAATATCAAGCAAGAGGACTACGATCCTACCATTCAGACCAGTGGAATCTAGTGGACCAAAGCCAATTTTAAGTGGGCCCATGCCAGTGCTAATCAGGGAAAAAAATTAATATTAATTTTTTGGGGGCAACTTTCCAAGCTTGCTTGCTTGCATGAAAAATAACATTCTAAAATTAGTTTTGCATTGAACTCTATGCAAATTTACAGGGGCTCTTTTATGATTTTCCGGGGCTCTTTTTGGCCTTTTGGCCCCAAGTCCCCATGTATTGTTTTCACTGGTGCTAATTTGGAGCACCATCTAAGATCCTACCATTTATAGCCCTCATGGCTCGTTCCGCGTCCCTGCGATTCATGAAGGCCACAAATCCGCAGTTCCTGTTCCTCTGCCTCTCCGCATCGGTCCTGGGCCACATGATCTTGACGCTGGCCAGCGGTCCGTACTGCACAAACTCCTTACACAACATCTCCTCATTCATCTTCAAGGGCCGGAGTAAGTGATAAAAGAGACAACATTTCACAATGTTAAAATGAAGCAAGTAAATGAATGATGAGAATAATGAAACAAAATGAAGAAAACTCCATTATTAATTTTTAAAAGAAAATTAAGAATGTGAGAACTTGCTGAAAGTGTAATAGCACTTTACAATGACACTATTACCTCATGTATCAAATACATCTTAGTCAAATTGTTGCAATTTTT
The DNA here is from genome assembly GCA_037951105.1 of Echinarachnius parma. Classification (NCBI taxonomy): domain Eukaryota; kingdom Metazoa; phylum Echinodermata; class Echinoidea; order Clypeasteroida; family Echinarachniidae; genus Echinarachnius; species Echinarachnius parma. The sequence continues at coordinate 25,198 of JBAMJV010000742.1, read as the reverse complement.
TTCAGGTTTTTATGATAAGGCATCAAACGAAAGCTTATGATGAGGCATTTATCATTTGATTGTTATCACCAAGTGTAGGTTTTGCTGGATCAGGTCACATTTAAGGACAATCCCACTAAAAATCAAGTCAAGAATTCCACTTTACCTTTGGGTTAATGCTCCCCAGGAAAATATTTGTAGTATTTGGATCCCCATAGTCATGTGATCCATAGCTGTACTCTTCAATGCCCGCTGTCAAGAAGAAAAAGAAGAAACAAACATTTGATAAGTCAATGCTCAAAATCAGCACAGGCCCACTGGCGTTGGGCCACCAAATTGTCACAGAGCTACAAACATTGAAATTCAACAATCAGGAAGATTTAGGGATATTTCATCAGAAATCGGGAAGATATCTATAAAATGCATACAACATAGTGACAATAATTTTTTGATAATCAGGAAGATATTTGTAGTATTGGGATGCCCATAGTTGTACTCTTCAATGCCCGCTGTCAAGACAAAAAATACATGCGATATGCGCGCACATCTGTCGTTAGACACTCCGGGCGCACATTTCAAAACTGCAAAATTATCTGGTGATAATAGAGGGAAAAAATATTAAAGTTTGTTGGGGAGGGGGGGGGGGGGGGGGGGGGGGGGTTCTTGTCAAGCTTGACTACATCACCTCAAGTCACAGTGATGATAGTGATGACGACGATGGTAATGACGATGCGGGTGATGACGATGCGGGTGATGACGACGATGGTGACAATGATGACGATGATGATGATGATGATGATGATGATGATGATGATGATGATGATGACGATGATGATGATGATGATGATCATCATGATGACGATGGATTAATGGTGTGATGGTGATGAATGAAAGACTTACCAGGTAGTCTAATATCGCTGGCAGATGTTGTTGAAGATGATGACACGCTGATCGTTGGTGTCGGCAGGATGGGTTCTTCTATCACATCTTCTCCTCTAGCTTTCCTCACTTTGTGTCTTTCTTCCCTCTCTCGTTGCAAACTGTAAACAATGTGGAAATAAAACGGTTGCATTTATAAGACGACTCAAGAAGAAAGAGATTCATAGTGATTAAAATTTGATTAAAATTTGATAAAAAAATAAATATGAAATATGAAGAGAAATTAAATTGGCACCAATAGTCGAGTTTGGCTGATTCTGATTGCCATCAAATAATAACAACAAGAGATTAAAACAAGAACATCTTGACTGCGCACATTACGGCGACATTTCACTTCATGGCCCCCAAAATACTCGGATTATCGGAATGTGATGTAGTCCAGTCAAAATGGTTCTTTTAGGGCATTTGGTAGTGGATTGCCTTCTTAGCAACCGCTCAGTCAATTTTGTCTAGCTTGCCTGACATTGTTTACCCATTACTCATACCAATTAATAGCTGTGATGTCACACTTTGGTACTTTCAGGGTCCCATTGCAGAAAGAGATACATTGCAGAAAGAGATACAATCAATTTTAAGTTACAAGTAATTGTAAGTCAGATCATGTGTTCTAAATGTGCAAATGTGATTGGTTGAAACGCACACATTTTCTGACTTACAATTAATTGTAACTTACAATCGATTGTATCTCTTTTTGCAACGGGGCCTATAAGTCATACTTACACTCTCAGTTCTTCCTTGAATAGTTCTAAGTTGCTCTTCTTCTGTTTCTCCTTTTCCTTCTCCTTCTTTAATTTAGCTTTCTGATAATACAAGCGGGAATAAAAGAAAAACAAAACCAGCATAAAGATAACAGTTAGATTCACACGTAAAAGGATTTCTTATTATGCAACAACAAAATGAGAAGAAATTTCATTGAAAGATTACATATATTTAGCATAATATTGGAACCGACGATGGCTCAAAATGAGCAGTGGCCCACTTTGTGAAGAAAAAAATCAATATTTTCTATTATCAAGGAGATTTCATGATCTTGGAATAACGTTTTTTAAATCACATTTATTTACATGTTTGCATTAAAAAATGTGTTATTCCAAAGTTACAAATGGCCCACCATCAGTCAAGTTTAACTTAAAATCTCTGTGGAACATTATGGAAATAGCATTAGGTTATATAACCTACCAGTGATAGAGTTTGACTCTCTCCCCTGGCTTGTTTTGCCTCGTCAATGGTCCTCTGCTGCCTGGCATACACAGACTCTGCGATCTTAGACGTCGGTTTGTACAGCTTGCCTGTCTTGCCATCTGCCCTTTCAGCTGGTAGAGATAAAAAAAGAGATGCACAAATGTTAATGAAGAGACACACTTATCAACTAAGGGGGAAATGTTCAGAGCTCACATTATCCCCTGCCAACCCTAGGGTACACAGACTCTTATTATCTTGGGGGTCAGCTTGTGTACAGCCTGCCTGTTTGGCTATAGATCAGCCCTTTCAGCTGGGAGAGACAAAAAGAGAAGCACAAATGTTTATGAAGAGACACGCTTATCAACTAAGGGGAAAAATGTTCAGAACTAACATCATCCCCTGCCACCCCTAGTGTACACACGATCTTGGAGGTCAGCTTGTGTACAGCCTGCCTGCAATAATAATGATAGGTTTGATTTATATAGCACCTAATACCATACAATATCATGTCTTTGTGCTAGGATACAATGCAAACCAGCACACATTGTGTGCACCACCTCCACTCCCTGGGGAGCATTATTTCCAAGCAGCTCATGGGCATTGACTGGATCATTCACATAAAGATCAGCCCTGTCATCTGATCGAGGCAAAGAGATGCACAAATTTTTAAAAGAGACACACTTATCAAATAAGGGAAATCTGTTCATAATTCATACCATTCCCCTCCTCCAACTCAGCCAACAAATCTCTTCAAATTATTAAAAACTAATGGGTTTCTTAGAAATATATAAACAAAAATTAATATATTTTTGTCTTTTGTGAAATATCAGAACAGCATTTTCTCTAATATCATTTCCAAGGCAAAAACACATCAAACATATTTTTGAGAAATACTTTTCAGTTCAGCCTGCTTTAAACTTGCAATCACAAACTTGATATGAATGTAATCTACAGATTTTTACAAGGGAATCTTTTATTTAGGGATGTTCATTTTGGGCATATTGGGGGCTAAATTGTATTAAGCTCATTTCTTTTCTTACAAGAGTACTGTTGAACAGCAAACAAAACCAGAACGTCAATGACGTAGCGCTCATCCGGCATCTCGCAACATCAAATATCGCAAATTTCATGTGGTACACTTTTCAACTGGTCAAAAAATAAAAATGTGATGCCCTGGAAGGGACATAAAAATTAATTTAAAAAAAATTAGAGTGAAAAAAATATAAATTTGACGCCCCAGAAGGGACATGGGAAAAAAAAAATAACAACATTTTTTTTTTTTTAATTTTAAAAATTAAAAAAAATAAATAAATAAAAAAAAATTTAAATAAATTTAAAAAAAAATAAAATAAATAAATAATAAAAATAAATAAATAAATAAATAAATAAATAAATAAAAAATTACCATAATTAATTAATGGAGAAAAATTTCAAAATTCTGTGTAGAAGTTTAGTGTACCAAAGTTAGCTCTACCAGATAAAGCAAACCAAATCAAAATCGGTCGAGAAATGAAGGAGAAGAAGCATTTTTTGTGATTTTTGGAATAAATTTGCATAAATTACCATAATTAATTAATGGAGAAAAATTTCAAAATTCTGTGTAGAAGTTTAGTGTACCAAAGTTAGCTCTACCAGATAAAGCAAACCAAATCAAAATCGGTCAAGAAATGAAGGAGAAGAAGCATTTTTTGTGATTTCGAATAAATTTGCATAAATTAGCATATATAATGAATTTCACGATTCTGTGTAGAAGTTTTAAATCCCCCTCCTAGCCCTGTCTTATGAAACAATCAGAATCAAAATCGGTTGAAAAATAACGAAGAAGAAGCATTTTAAAAACTGTGGACGGACGGACGGACGGAAGGACGGACGGACGACGGACGCCACGCCATGGCATAAGCTCATCGGGCCATTCGGGCCAGATGAGCTAAAAACATGGGGGCTCGCAAATTCTCCCCTGAAATGCCAAAAAAGTCCCCCGGAATTTTCAGCTTGAAAAGTAGCCCCTGAAAATTTTTTTTTTTTTTTTTTTTCCCTACTGTAGAAGTTAGTATTTTATTTTCTTTCTCTAACCTCTGGTTTCAGGATTGATTGTATTTCCTCTGATGAATGCTTTGGATGTTGTTGGCACTCCTTCAAACGACGCCACAAACTCCTCAAAGATCTTGGCTGTTTCTTTCTCTTGCTCCTGTGTTAAAAAAACAAAAACAAATGAACAAACATTTACAAAATGAAAACAAATGTGAGGGTGGTGGAAAGCATCTACCCAATCGACCGCAAACAAAAAATCAGTCAAATTTGCACCAGTATCTTTTCTTTTTTTTGGGGGGGGGGGGGGTGGGGAGGACTAGAAAAGTAATTGCCAAATTGCTGCAAGAAATAATTCCACGTTTTATCTACTACTTTGGGCTGTGTACAAAACATTAGAAACAAAAGTGTACATAAATGGGAGGGTGTTGAAAAGCATTTGCCTAATTGACTGCAAAAATAAAAACAAGAAAGTGATTGCCAAATTGCGGCTAGCAATAATTCCACTTTTAAACTTGTACTACTTGGGCTTGTGAAATTTGTAGGCAGTTTAAGACTTTAAAACAAAATTTCTCTTCAAAAATAGTTCACTTTTGACAATTTGAAGTTTACAATTAGGCAAAATTTGAAGTTCACAATGAATAAAATATTGTCCTAATTTCCAATACATAATCATTAACAAAATATTATGCTAAATTTTGCTTACATTACATTAATGTCTGCATAATTATCACAAACTGAAAGCACATTATGCCAATTTGTAAGACTTGGTGACTATTTTGTACCTTTTTCTTGATTTCTTCTTCTATTCTCCTGGACTTCTTCTTGGTCAGGTTCATCTGACCAATGCTGAAGGCCTGCAACTTGTTCTTGGCAATATTCTGAAGGGGAAAATAAACAAAGAATTTTGAAGATAATAATGACTATCCAGTACTTATTTATTAAGAACTGTTACAGTTTCTTTTGGGCAACTTTTAGAATGACGCACCTCTTGACCCCCGGGAAAGGTACGTCATGGGTGCATCCATGACGCACCTTTCCCGGGGGTCAAGAGGTGCGTCATACAAATGACACCTGCATAAAACCTCCAACAAATTCCAACATGTCATGATTATGTGAGAAAAGACATTATTGGTCAGATTCCCTACAAAAGATTTTTGTTTATTAAATCTGCATTTTAACATTTTCTCAAATCAAACGAACAGTAAATTAATTCATGACGTCACACCGACGCATTTGACATCACTGTCATACACTCATACAACACAAACGAAATGATGTGTATCGTCAGCTACAAATACATTTGTAAAATGATGCCAACATCGCACTAGAAATTGTGAGTTACGTGCATTGTAAATGGGAGTAGAGGTGTGCCTTTTCAATGAACACAACGATCTCGTGATCGTGCAGTGAAAAAACAACGCGAGAGTTCGAAGACGATCTCGACTAATTCTAAAATATGAAATATAAATCTCAATACTGATAACCGCATCGGAATCTGCACTATTTTCTTGATGTGTGAGTAGATATTTATGACACTTTGATGATTTGTTAAGTCTCAAACTGTCGGAAATAATTAGGGATCACTCAAGTGCAACCATACACATTTACAATCACATGCCACACACACGTACACTGCACACCCACTGGCACTGCACTGTATCAATTTCAATGCAAAGCGAGCTGTGCATGCATGCAGATTGCACTCTGCAGACTGCTGCTGGATGCTTAATACCGTAGCACTATTCTATCGGTAAATTAATTGAATTGAATTGAACTTTATTTTCCACATCATCAACATATATACATGTCATTATTTACAAAGGATAAAAACGATAAAATACAAACAAAGAAGTAACACTACATGTACATTGTGAAAATGTGGGAGGCTATAAAAAGTCAAATTTGACTTATAGCATAGCCCCATGAGAATAATAACATAATGTAGAAAGAAAAGGAGGAGCGTAGGAATAATTACATATATAATTTACAAATTAACATAGGTTGGATATATTTCAAAGCTATCTAGCTTAATACATGTATATCATAAACTATTCAATAGATACTCTTTATATTTCAATTTAAATGAATTGAGTGAATTAACATTTTTTATATTTTCTGGGAGATTATTCCATAAAGGTGGTCCATTATAAGATATCAATGTACGTGAAATGGATGATTGACCATAAACAGAACGATAGTTGAGTTTTCCTCTTGTATTATGGGAATGTATATCAATATTACGATTAAATAAACAATGAAAGTTTGCAGGCAATAAGTTCTTAGAATACATATACATAAAAATACCAAGGTTGTAGTTATACAATTCATAAACTGGCAAAACTTTGAATTTTTTAAAAAGTGGGGCAGAATGAGCTCTAAAACCGGAATGTGATATCATTCTTATAAGTCTTTTTTGTAGTATTAATATTCTATCTAGTAAGTACTTATTTGAAGATCCCCAGATCGTTATTCCATAATTTAAATAAGTAGAATCTTCAGACATGAAACACAGTAAAACAGTGCATTATGGAGAACTTTTTAGTAGACAGGTATCACACAACACACAGACATGTATGATACACATCAATGTGTATTGACAAAGACAGTCACATATTCACCAACATATTTAGTTTACACAAAATAATTAAAAAGTCACAAAAATACAATAAAATGATAATAACCTTCGTCGTCCCAGGCGCAATCCCCGCCATCTTGAATGAAATCGATGAACGATATACTCCGCGCGTGTGCGCTCACTATAAAATACGAAACGTAAACGCGCGCGGCTATATAATGGCGTACGATACGCGCGCGCGCGCACTCCGTCCCCCAAATAAAAAAGTGAAAAGCATAAGGGTATGGTGTGCCCCCTAATACTTTGCATCCCCATATCAATAAGCCTCTATTCCAAGGGTTTCTCCTCTAACTGACCACCACATAAAGTACAAAGTAAGATTTATTTTTTGTTTAACATTTAAAACCGGTTATTTCTCACATGACATTGACAAGTTTTACCTCTTTAGTAAGTGCTTTATCATGTATGTTTTGTTTAATTAATGTTTAACATTGCCCCCGGCACTGCCACTCCCCCCCCCCCCCCCCCATTCATACTCTCTCGCAATCGTTGTCGATATAATTTCTATATTCAGTCTTCTGTCAAGTATTAAGAGGTGGCCTTTGTTTGAATCCACTTTACACATAGAATGTTTTATTTGTAATAATGATATGAATCCACTTCTCAGTGTGTAATGTTGATGCAAACAATGTAGCAATTAATTATCCTGGGAAAGGGGGGTGGGGTGGGGGGGGGGGGGGGGGGGGGGGTTAGGAGCATTATAGAGGGGTCTTACTTTTTTTGTTAAACCAAGATCACTGGTTCATTGCGCAAGTGGGGTGGGGGTTGACCCTGGAAGTGGGTAGGGGATTTTTAAAAGGCCACAATTATGATTTTGCCATCATTCAAGTATAACGGAACAACCATAAAAAACAGCTAGTGGTTGATTTGGGTTTGTCTATCACATATCTAGCAACTTTGGTGATGTATACCTCTCTGTTACAATACGAACAGAACAAAATGTGTCATTTGGATGATTTTCTGGAAACAAATTTTGCAGATTTAGCTTTATCATCTTCATACAATCATTCAAACAATCAAAAGGAAAGCAACTTCATTGAAATGAATGACACATATTCTCTCATATTTAGAGAAAGTTACTTTATTGCCAATAATTCAAACCCCAAAATATAGGTATTTCACTTATCAACAACAAAACATGTCTTGCAAGCTCACTCTCTCTCCTTTTGTATGATAAAAAATACAGTTTCTTCAAACTGTAACAGAGCTGAAAGGAAAACAAAATGTTCTTTAATTTATATAAAAACAAACCATTCTTTTGTTGGGATTCATATCACGCAAATGGAAAAAATTACAAGTGATGTAAAGAAATACAAAACATGGACAATAGTATTTTTCATTAAAAATAAAAATGTATTGATTCCACTATTCTAGCAAAATTGTGATGATCTAGTACTAATTCCTTCTACAATTGTGTGTTGTATTCATATCCATTGGATTATATTTAGGCTCCTTGGCTAATTTGTTTGTTGCAGGTATTGTTTGTACAGAAAAGCCACGTTTCATGCTTTTTGCACAGCTTTTTTTCTCTTCAAGCCAACACTCTAAAGACCCTAAAACACTCACTTGGCATTTAATTGTTCTAGGTTTTACATAAATATAACAATTCTTGCTATCAACTATTGGCCAAATATTAAAAGCTTCAAAGATGATACACTATACAAATTTGTTTGCCACTTGCGGTACATGTAACAAATTAGGTGCAGCGATTTGTGCCATGTCGTTTTGAGTTATTACCGTAAGTAAAACACAACATAAAGGGTAAAATTGAGAGTCTAGGATCTGGACAAATGTGGCATTTAATGTTCGCCTTTAAAGGTGTTTCGGAGTCATAACTCAGACGCACAGTGTCATCTTGCGCGTGCCTTGCGCAAGGTGCATAATGCACACTTGCTATCACTATGCAGCGAGGGCAAACTAGCCTAGTTCAAAATGGCGATGACCATCTTTAATAAACCTAAATTGTGGGATTCCTACAACAAACCAGCAACAAGCTATTGATGTTCGCCTATAAAGGTGTTTCGGAATCGTAAATCAGACGCACAGTGTCATCTTGCGCCTGTGTTGCGCAAGGTGCATAATGCACACTTGCTATAAAGTACTATGCAGTGAGGGCAATCTATATATTTATAGCCTAGTTCAGAATGGTGATACGTGGTGTAGCATCCACATGCATTACCATCTTTAATTCAATAAGCCTGGCGCCTGTTTCACGAAAGGCTCTTAGCTAAGACCGTCTTAACTGTCATGTGACAGTGACTGATCTACGGACATACCGATGGCGTTTGTTCCGATCACAAAAGGACAAGGTTGGAAGTACATGTATAATAGCAAAGACGCTTTCATATAACACGTGTTGCCGTAAATGTCAAAGTTATACTACGGTTGTGTACGAACATACTGTAGTTAAGAGCCTTTCATGAAACGGGCCCCTGAATTGTGGGATTCCTGCAACAAGCCAGCAGAAAGCTATTTGCCAAGAAGATTTACATCAAATTTGTTGATAGAAAATTCACTACTAATCAACAAAAAGTTATTTCAGAGTTAATATTTACATCTTGTAAATACACACACAAACAAAATAATCAAATCATTTTGTACTACATGAATATGTATCTAAGCGCCCAATATTTTATGGTAATTTTAATCTCTACAGATATTTCACAAAAATTAATGTTGTATATTATGTTGTTTTTTTTTGTGGAAATTCCAACTAACATTACCACACACACAAATAAATAACGCAGTGGTCAAGTTGGTGTGGTCAGATGCTAAATCTATGAGATATACATTACATGATTTGTTATCCTTTAGCAAATATTTTCATATCGTATGTCAAATGACAATTATGTGAATGTCAAGCAATTATAATAAATACAAGTAGATAGATATATCAGAGAACATCTGATGTATTATACAAAACTTTTAAAAAGGGGGAACAAAAAGGAATTTGAGCAATAAAGAATTGTTTTTATTTCTACTATTACAAACTGATAATATCAAACAATCAATCAAGATGCTTTAGCGTAACGCGGTACAAAAATATTTCTCAAAATACTTGTTTTTTATCATATTCGATCCAAGGTATCCCACAACGATACTTCTTTAAAGTTTTAATTTACATTAAAACATTGTAATAGGATTACTCTTTAGCGCCCACAGAATACTGCATGATCCAACTAGTCGTATGACTCTCCCTGCACCCTTAACGATCACACCACTTACCTCTGCGATTGGCACATGCGCACTTTGCGTTTTATGCGACGTCACACTACCAGTCGTGCAGTCCCACGACCACTGAATCGTGGCAAAATCGTACAGTGTGATGTGGGCCTAACAACCTTTAACAAGGGCATATTACCCATATTAGAGACCTAAATTCTCAAAAGAATGTTAGATTCAACCCTAGGATATTTCTTTCTATTGATTAAATTAAACACACTGGTAGTAATGTTATAATTAGCCCATGGTTTATATTTACCACATGGCTTATAATCAGCCCACATACTACTAATCAAAAGTGATGTCAAAAGTGATGTTTCCCCAACCAACTGTAATCAAGAATTTGGGGCCAAAACATGATCTTTTGCATGTTGTGGCACTAAAAGGGCTTTACGTGCCTGTGGCTGCAGACTTAGCTCACTATCTAAGTTGTATTAAAAGGAAATAGATATAGAAATATACATGTATATATAAATATATAAAGTCAAAAATAAAAGAACATGAATGAAATGAACACATATATACATATGTAGTAACATAAACAGAAACAACATAAGAAAGCCAATATTTGACACTTGGTTCACACATTAGACATTAACACGTGTGAACCATCCTTAACAACATGCATAATTGACCCTTACAGAAATGTGACGTATGACAACAATATGTTGACATATGAGAAAAGGTAACAAAATTATGCAAAACTACCTAATTCATGGCACATACAGACCTGAACCTCGTTGCAGAAAGAGATACAATCGATTGTAAAATTGCAATTATTGTAAGTCAGATCATGTGACAAAATGAGCAAATTTTCTGACTTACAATTAATTGTAACTTACAATCAATTGTATTTCTTTCTGCAACAGGGCCTAGATCTGATACCTCATAAACAGAGCATGTCTTTATGAAAATTGTCCTGCGCATAATCATTCCTACCAAGTACACACTTATACACCTAGTATAAAGCAGCAGGAGTGGTTAAATTGTCTTACTCAATGACAAAACGACATGTAGGTACCGGGGCTCGACACTTGTGCAGGCCCGCTGGCCCGGGGCCAGTGAAATTGCACTTCAGGCATTTTTTGAATAGTAAAAAGTTTACTCAAGAAATACAATTTTGGATTTAGTAACTTTTTCTTTCGGGCCACCAGAAAATGGTTAGAAATTATTTTGCTGGCCCGACCGGGCCACTGATAAAAGAGGTAAGTGTGGAGCCCTGTAGTTACATAGTTGGATTTCAAACGGTTGACATCACAAATGAAAGGTGCAAATCTTCCAACCCTGCAACACAAAAATGGCCTTAAATGAATATCAAAAGAAACAATCCAATGTAGACTGCTGAACATAGCAATCATCATGAACATCTATCTATATACACCACTACTTCCGATAAATAAATTTGCCTAACAAATGCTAAACATGTTGATTATAAAAAGTAAATCACTTATAAAGAAAAAAACACAAATGAACAAGATGTGTACAGTATACATATATTCTTCTGCATTATTACATTTTACAAAAGTCATGAAAACAATAGGAGCATATGACTTATCAAAATATACATATAATTCAAAATGTTGACAGATTCATCGCATTGTGAACAACCCAGAATTGCTTTACTGAATGTCTGATAGAATCATCTTCAATGGCATATCGACAACTGAATGATAAATAGCAATATGGAGAATATTCAATATAGTTCCACTCCGTGGGAAGTATGCGGCAATCTCCACCAAAGCGTGCCCACGACTTGGAATGCATGACTAAATGAACCGATTTGTCTATAGAGCATTGGTTCTTTTAGTCATGCATGCTTACCAAGTCGTGGGCAGTTTGGGTAGGGAATGCCAAGAATTCTAGGCGGGCAACCCCACTCTATGGGGAGCATTCCAGCCAGGCTCCCATTCACTGGTGCACACATTATTTACACACACCCCCATTCCTACCAAGTTCCCATGTATACGTCTCCTGGAGAGCAGCAATGTGGATTCAGGCAAAAAGCGCATGGAATAGTGGGACTCTCACGGGCGACATACAAGTGGACTCGGTCCACATAAGTTTCGCATTCTCACTGAGCAAGATAATCACCAAAACACTGATGTAGTATCGGGTCCACTTACCCGGATGTCATGCATGTAAGTGGACCTAGTCCACATACGATGTATTGATGCGTTCTCACAAAGAATTTGGTACCACGTCCCAGGTCCGAGACTACCTCACTGAAGTGGTCAACTAATGTCGCGTTCTCATTAGGCTTGGAAGTGGACTCTATGTAGGGTGGAGTCCACGTCCTGGTATCAAACAGGCGTAGTGAGAACGCGCCCATTGAAAGACGAGAGCCTACTCCACTAAACAACAATGCTCGCTCATTTCATATGATGCACAAGGGGGATCATATACTCTGATAAATTTAGACTGCGGCAAAGGCGACTGATCACTCTAACTTGACTCACAAGGATAAAAATACTCAGCCTGCTGTAAAAAGTCATTACTATATTTTTTTTCCTGCGATTAACATTTAACGCTGAGTGATACTTAAATTTACATTAAAACACTTACATTTCGTGGGGTGGTATACATACTGTACATGTAAACAATTTCTGTGACGCATCAAGTTTCATGTACTGAATATTAATTTGTATTTGCCAGATCTTACTGAAAATAGGGCAAATTTGGCGAAAAAACAAATGTCCTACAAAAATTACCACTTTTAAAAATTCAGGTTTAATCATGAGGATTTGTGGGGATGAACAGTAAATAAGGATAGGATAATTATGTGACTTGGAGAACTTCAAGACGAACTTGACACGACGATGACAATGGATGATGAAAAGCTAGGTTGAATCGAATAACTTTTACTTGATTCATTCCCATGAAACGTCCATCAGTGGCCAAGAGCACGATCATGACCCAGGACCAGCCCTAGTTCCACTGATCTCTAGATATGCTTGTGTAATCCTTTACGGTTGAATGAGTAAGGGCGGTTGTGTGCGCTGCTACGTTCTGTTGATTTGTATGTTATTCTAGCATATTGACATCGATGAGATAGAGCCAATGATGCTAATTACCATGGTAAATGTCGCTGGTCCGTAATCGGGCCCCTGCCCCCGGGTATAAGCAGGTGGATATTATAAGGGTTGTTTTCTTACATTATAAAAAACTAAAAACAGGGTCTAGACAAGATGCTTATAATAATAGTTATAGATTCCATTTATAAAGCGCTTCATACTGGTTACCTATTTATTAAGCACTGTAGCATTATTAGTAACCCCTGGACATCGGGTACAGTTCGAACCTGTGCAATTATCTTGTGCACCATCTCAACTCCCTGGGGAGCATACTAGCCCAATCTGCCTTGTATGACCTTATATGGCCTTGAGTAGTTTTAGGATGAGGTTGATGTGGTGAATGAGGTGGGTCGCGCTCTCGTAGACCTCTGTGATGTTGCCGACCCGGAAATAGTTCTTGAGGTTGAGACTGAAGTCTTTGGATGAGTGGATGAACTCTTTGCGATACGTTTCCAGAGTCTGGGGGGGGAAAAAAGACATGAATAACAACGGGTGGGACTGACAAAAATAATTTGATAGAACTAAAAAAAAAGGGAAGACTTTTATAAAAAAGTCTCTCCTGTTATAAAGATACTTACGATTGAAGTGCTGGAATTTTTAATTATTCACTGTATACAAAGTCAGTGCAATAAGTCTGTGATTATCACTTTGCATTTTCGCTCATTACTCAGCCACATAACCCTCCATTTAACATAAAACTTTCACACATAACTCAGTGGACATACCAGATCATAAAAATATACATTTTATCAACCATTCATCTCTATTTTCACATGTCAACAAAGTTAATAGATCCCTTTAAAGGGATCTAGTAAGTTTGTTAACATGTGCAAAAAATGATGAGTGGTTCATACAATGTATATTGTTGTTATCTGATATGTCCACTGGGTGATGTGTGAAAATGACAAGTTAAATGGACGTTATATGGCCGAGTAATGAGTAAAATGCAACGTGATATTCACTAACTCATTGCACACACTTTGTACACGGTCCAGTGGATAATTTAACACTTCAATCGTAAATATATTTTTAACGAAAGGGAAATTTGAAGAACTGAAACCTGTCAAATGTTTTTATTGTTAATATGAATGCAACAAGGTATGAGGGAACCGCTAGAATTCCAATAAGATTTTGAGGATTTGGACAGTGTTACTTAGTCCCTTTAAGACATGTCCTTACCTTCTTCTGTTCAGGATCCCTGAAAAATGATTCCTCTTTGAAGATCCTGTTTAGAGCACCAAGTAGGTCCTTAATGCCGCAGGCTATATCTCTGCAAAAGATACGATTGAGAAACAAAATGTAAACAATCATTAAGATGATGATGATTAGGAGCAGCAGGAGGAGGATGACGACAATGACGATGATGATAATGAAGAATGATGATGATGAAGAATGATGATGATGACGATGACAATGATAATAATATAACGTATTTGTATAGTGCCTACTGCAGACCAGCCTCGATGATGATGATGACGACGACGACGACGACGACGACGACGACGATGATGATGATCTGGCTTGGACTATGCCAACAGTAGTCATGAAGGCTATTTTTCTTTGCTCGTTTTCATTCATTAAAAAAATATGATGAATGATAAAACGTAGAGCTCACTTGATTGTTTGAAGAAAGACTGGTCAGTTAGCGTACGGGTCGGGTAATCTAGCTAGAATGGCTTTCAGTGATCTGGCTTGGACTATGTCAACTATATTCGTGAAGGCTTAACGATTATTTTTTTAACTTTACAGCGCTCAACAATCACTCTTTACAACATCTAAGTATTAACAGTTGATAAAAATTAAATGAAATGATAAAACGTAGAGCTCACTTGATTGTTTGAAGAAAGACTGGTCGGTTAGCGTACTGGTCGGGTAATCTAGCTAGAATGGCTTTCAGCGATCTGGCTTGGTGGTTCATCATCACAAACTTATCCTCTTTCCTCGTCAATGTGTACTCTGGATAAGATAAGATAAGATAAGATGAGATAAGATAAGATAAGATAAGATAATATAAGATAAGATAAGATAAGATCAGATTTTATCGGTCTTCAAACATACACATGTTGTAAAGAAATGTGTCTTACACTGGCAAATGGCAAGACAAGGCAATAATAACAATACTGAACTTCATTACAATTATAACAATTTCTATAAACTTTCAAAAACATTTACTTTAAGACAGATATGGAAGAAAACATTGAAGAGTTGGAAACATAACCTTAATTAAAGAATATTACAGTTATTATTATTAAAATGGTCAATTCGGCATCTCATTCAAGTTTAAAATATGAAATGGACATTTCAATTGCATTCCAAGTTAAAAGCATTCCTGGGCCCTGTTTCATAAAACTTGTCAACAGTTGTAAGTGTCCAATTATTGTTAGTACCACGGCAACAACTGCAATGCTCCATGCTGATTGGATGTTGACCTACTAGTAACAATAATTGGACATTTACATCAGTTGGAAACGTTTTATGATATGGGGCCCTGGTGAGCCTCCCCAAGTTGCCTGACAGAAAGAAAACATATCTTGAAGGAAAAAAACGAAAAAAAAACATGTAGGTCTTTCCTACTAAATAGGGAAGCCACCAGGTCTGCCTTGCTCATAAAATGTTCAAATAATAAAGGGTAATGTTATAGATCATAAGCATAATTTATGTCATAAACAAATAAATTTCACCTTCACTATCTAGAGCTGCCAATTTGAGGAGGCTTTCTGTGAAGTTGACGTTGATTGACTTGGCCTCTAGGATGCCGCTGACGAGTTGTTTGGTGAAACCTGGCTTCTTCTTCTCGATCTTGTTAAATGCTGCCCTCAACGTCTGGGCTGCAGCCACATCTGTCTGTTGCATCTGGTTTTGAATAAAAAAATAAAAAATAAACATTTGGTTTTAAATTAGCATTCAATTCATATACTGTAAACGTGGTAATGTTCACGGTGCATTAATTTTCACGGATTTTACGCTGAATTTGGCGTCCGCGAATATTAAAACCTGCAAATATAAATGCGCGATTTGCAATGCGTGTGAACACTTGCTTGGCCGCGAACTTAAAAAGCCGCGAATGTGTTTTTGTGTTGCTCAGCGCGAAATATTAATCGCGCGAAAATAACGACGTTTACATTACTCCGTAGCCTACACGGAAGCTTGATTATAATACACACTTGGACAGACACAAAAACTGTGTATGTTTTTAGGCGTACGCAAACGTTGCAGACGATAATTTGTATCGTCAGTTTAGAAAAAGACGGGCGCTAAGTCATTTTTTTAATGTGGTGATAATCATGTTTAAAGTTTGAAAGCTGTGTAAAAAACAAATGTATAAAGGCTCTTTTATATGTAATGAATATTCCCCAAATTAGACAAAATTATTACATGAAATTTTTTAGTCACATACGGGAGGCTCCCAATTAAACGGCGATTTAAAGGGATCTAGTAACTTTATTGACATGTGAAAAAAGTGATGAATGGTTGATACACTGTAGTTGTTATCTGATATGTCCACTGAGTAAGGTGTGAAAATTTCATGTAAAATGGATATTATATGGCTGAGTGATGAGCCAAAATGCAAAGTGATATTCACTAACTCATTGCACTGACTTCGTACATGGTTATAACTATCCAGTGGATAGTTCAAAATGTGAATGATTCAATCGTAAATATCTTTTTTAACAAAAGGAAAATAAAAAAATTAAAAGCTTCTGTCGTTAATACAAATACAACAAGGTATGACAGAACCGTTGTACCGTAGTTCCAAGTAAGTTTTGAGGATTTGGACAATGTTACTAGCTCCCTTTATTACTCCCTTCTCCATCTCGCCAAACAGTATTTAGATCGGTGAACTCACCTCATCCAGGATCGGATATAGCAGGATGTGCAGAGGGAATGAATCAACGGTAGACGCGTCATTCTCGTCCTCCATGGTCATTCTGTTGCTGGAGCGTGCGGAGCCGTTTGCGGTCGCTATGGTGACAGGTTGGGCGGGAACAAGGCCGAGCGGACAAAAACCCAAAGTGACGCTTCACTAAACAAAATTGTTACAAATAATTAAGTGTTTGGTGTCATTTATTTGCTCCGACTTTTTAATATCAATGATGCAAAATACTATTGAAAACTGCCTATCTACTATAATAACATGTATACAGATAAATGAGAGTCAATAATACTGCGGGTACAATGATGAGTATCTATACAAATTCTTCTCATACAATCAAAACTATTTTGCAAAAATGTCTTTCCCTGAAAGAATAGTTTAAATAAAAGAAATCCTGATAAATAATTTATTTGTGCAACTGTGCAACCCTTCACATTTTAATTGTTTCTTTTCTTTTTTTTCAGCCATGTTTAAGTCTGAAAGAATGTATCTTCAAATAATCATATCCTAGTGAATTATCATTATTCATATACTTTCATAGTTTGTTCCCTTGTAGCTATATGCACTGATCTTTGTTCTAAAGCACCTTGAGAGTGCTTGCAAATCACAGACCCTTTAAAGTGATCCATTAACTTTATATTTTCCCCCAAAAGTAATGTTTGAGACTTCAATCATACCAATTTTATTGTAAGATTCTTGAGAATATGTGAGAATTTCATAGAAAAAGAATACAGTTTACTTAGTGAAAACAGAAAATCAATGTCTGATTTTGTCCCGATCGTTCGCAGTAACCAAATTTGGATACTATGGACGATTGAGTATCCAAATTCAGATACTCTTGATGAGGGTCGGAAACCGTCTATAAATATGCTCTTAAATTCATTCCATATATATCCATGATTATGGAGACATTTGAAAAATCAAAACCCATTTCATTCTGGGAAAGCTCCAAGTGATTTTGGTTGAAATTGTATAAAGTTAATTGATCACTTTAAGCAAGGCTCGACACTCACACTGGCCTGCTGGCCCGGGGCCAGCAAAATGTATGAAAGTCATATTTTGGTGGCCCGATCGGGCAAGAAGATTTTCAACCCAACATTGACAAAAATGAAAAAATCTTGTGTTCCTTTATGTCATGCTTCATCTGTAATCACAGGTTTGATTAGGAAAGAGTAATATTTTGATAAGTTAAAAGCTCTTACTCATGAAATATAATTTTTGTTCTGGCCACCAGAATAGGGGAATAAACTATTTCACTGGCCCGACTGGGCCACTGACTAAAAAGGTGAGTGTGGAGCCCTGCTTTTAGGCTAGAAACGTACCTTTTCTTCACTCCTTCAAGAGTTGGCACTGCAGAGGAAGATTCCTCCTGCTATTCAACACATCATTCGGACATATCTTACAATGATTGATCAGTTTAAGGCTAGAAAGTAGAAACGTACCTTTTCTTCACTCCTTCAAGAGTTGGCACTGCAGAGGAAGATCCCTCCTGCTATTGCCCCAGAGAGAAACGTGTCTTGCGTTATCAGTGTCACCTGCAGTAAATAAAAATGTGGACAATTCAAAATAATATCAGCATCAGTCTTGTAAATTACTAGATGTAACAAATAAAGTACATGTACATGCTTTATTAAAGGACCTAAAGAATACAACGTACTTTGACACTTATTCCATAGTTGATGACTTGAAACATAGGTCTGCCGAAAAAAAATCCATGAAAATAAACACAGTAGTGATTTAAGACTAGTTTTCTGATGCCAAATCTCACTTAGCAGCCAGTTTACGCCCCCACCCACATTTAGGGTCCGGAATCGGCAATGTGATCGACATGTGATTGACAATTCATTGGCTTACGTCATCTACAGAATTTAGTTCATTAGTCCGTTCTTTAGATGACGTCACATTTTGGCGATTTAAAAGGGGCGTTCCCAGGACAATTAGATATTTACTAATTACCCCAAAATTGATTGATTTCATGAGAAATGACTGCCAAATTCTTTTTCTCCGGGAAAAATTACATATAGTGAGTCGAATTGTGAAAATTAGGCCATCTAGATGCTGTAGTTCCTTCAAGTCTTTATGAATAAGCACTTGTATGTAGTCAGGTTCTGTTGTCCAATTTTGTACAAAGATTGCGCTATCTGAAAGTGAATTTGAAGAATAGATCAACGAAAGGACAATTTTGTGCAGACTTTGGACACAAAATGTTCCATTCTTCTTGAAGGATTCTCATTTAAATTGCTGATTATTCCTCCTCCATAATTTTGTTCAAGTTAATTTCTTTCTTTGATTTTTCATGATTGAGAACATGGGACCTTTCTCTTTATAATCAATAGTCGATTGCGTTCAAATGGGCAAAAAAGTAGGAAATACCACTTTTTTAGCACCAGCTGTGTGATAGGCCGAAAGATTTTGTAGCGTTAATTGCTGATGTACACTGTATTAATTGTGTATGCAAGTATGCTACTGCACACACGCTGTGTAAAGGGCAATTCCAAGCAAACGCCGTGACGGTCAGAGGGTGTTTCTCACAATGAAAGTCCAAATAACTCATAAAATCTAAATATCTAGAACCAACTTTTGATATGCATCTGTAACCACTATCCTACCAATAATTTACAATAGGCAAGAAAACAGAAATTCCCAATAAATTATTAATTATGAATATCAATATCTGCCGTAACGCAGTGACGGCAAAAAGACATGGGTTTCTTACATGCTAAGAAACTAAGTAAACTCTGTGAACTACAGGAACATTTTGCACTTTTGTCACATTGATTATTTGTACTAGACATCAAGCTAGAACATCCAAATAAAAATGTAGAAAAAATCAAATGCTCATAGTAAATATGATATCATAAATGTATCTATGCACTGTAACGCCGTGACCTCTGAATTGTACATGATGGGAGATATTAAAGAGATGAATAATATGATATAATTTTAATGTAGTGATCCAGAATCAATAAAGAACTAGATGAATGGGTGATATAACCAAGATGCTATTAAATGATCATCCGCATGACACAAATTTGCAGCACAGCGCCCTCTATTGATAAAAAAATATTTTAGGACATAATTGAAATTCTTATCTATTTCAGAAGTTAGTTAATGGAACCATCAAATATTAAAACCAAAATACATACTTAAATGTAACAATGAAATATGAGACCTTTGACCTTGTTTCTCAAAATAACATACAAATGTTTAATTTTTGGTCTGCACAGTGCATATTTGCAAGTGATTTGTTTCATGTAACATGATTTCAGAGTTAGTAAATGTTTGTTTTTGAATTGGTAATTATCCGAGTGACTAGTGCTGTAACCGATCATCGGATCGGCATGCCGATCACGATCCGATCATACATGATCGGACCGTTTTTGCCGATTTCCGATCATGCAGAAAAAATCGGAAGATCGGATTGGCAAAAAAAAAAAAAAAAAAAAAAAAAAAAAAAAAAAATCCGTTTTTTTTTCTTTGGAAAATGATCCCAAAAAACATATTTTGGAATATAAATGAATACCAAAGCAACATATATCCATATTAATAAGCCCAAGGTAATCTTGTATGGGTATGCTTTCATTTAAAACTGATTACCTCTCCTTTTACAAAATTATTCGCGCCGATTTTGAGCTTAGTCCAGAGATGCCAACCTTCACAAACCAAAAAAAGTATTCTGAGAGGTAAAAAACAGTATTTTGAACCCCAAAAAAGTATTTTCAGAGCCGCCAACCTTTAGAGGCCAATTCGCGCAGCAAAAGTACCCTTTACGCGCGCGTTTATATATAATTTTTTGGTTCGGTTGATCACACCAGCGTTTGTATGAGTTTGTTCGGTTTATTTGTGTTCTATTTAAAATATGTATCTGGAGTAATAGTTTATCAGTGTTCAACATAAATTTTGTTGCCGTTTTCCGATCGTTTCTATAGGGAGTTCCAAAAAAAAAAAAAAAAAAAAAAAAAAAAAAACTTTTTTTTTTTTTTTTTTTTTTTTTCTTTTTTTTCAAAGAAAACATATTTTATTAGGGGAAAACGTACTGCCGTATTTTGCGTGAAAAAACGTAACAAATACGGCAAAAACGGAACGGTTGGCATCTCTGTTAGTCCCATGTGTTTCTGAAAGGTTACGCCAAATTAATCACATGGGACTAAGCTCAAAATCGGCGTGAGTAATTTTGTAAAAGAAGAGGTAATCAGTTTGAAATGAAAGCATACCCGTACAAGATTACCTTGGGCTTATATGGATATATGTTGCTTTGGTATTCATTTATATTCCCAAAGAAAGAAAAAAACGATTTTTTTTTTTTTAATTTTTTTAAATTTTTTATAGCCGATCATTTGATCCCGATCATCGATCCGATTTCGAAGATCGATAAAATTTTGCCGATCCGATCAAACGATCCGATCATCAAGGTCAGTTACAGCACTACGAGTGACCTTTGACCTGTGCCCCAAACAGTTTCAGAAAATTGTCTTTTACCTACAGTACTCTTTCTAAAATTGATTCTGGAACTTAATTGTGAGAACAAAAAACAACAACAATATTTTGACCTGTTGACCTATGACCTCCCATGACCCCAATCCCTAATCAGGTCATATACTTCACTGGACGCATACCAGTATTATTATCATGTTATCCTTCAAGGATTCTCAAACTATCTTGATAATAATATAATTTTTGCATATTTGTTAGCTATGTGACCTTTGACCTTTGACCTCATGGACCAAAATCATATCCAATAATCCGTACCTCTAAATACATGTATTGTACAAAGTTTGAACGAAATCCATCCAACGATTCTTGAGATATTGCAAAAAAAAGAACACTGATGTACAGATGCACATACAGACGGACATACAACCCATACACATACATGACTCAGGTAACTTTGAGATGGAAACATTATCAACTGACCCTATTCATATAATTATAGCATGAGCAATGCCCAAGCATACCTACAAAAAATATCTTACACTATTTGATTATGTCTACTGTGTTATGTCAATGGGAATCCAGTAGGTAGCGTCACAGCGTTACACAAAACGTAACGCCGTGAGCCCGTGACCAAATTGATATTGATTATATTAATAAGTGGTAAAAGATAATGCTGCTATTCAGCATGCATATTATAGCCCTATGGGCTAATACAGATTATTTAATTCCCATTCATATTTTTCCAGAAATATTAAAAATGTATGTTTTTAGTGTAACGCCGTGACATATTAATGATTGTAAATGAGACAGTCACTGAAGCAGAACGAAGAGCGAAAATTACGAAATTGATATTTATCTGAAAAATTGAAGCAATGATCCTATCAATACTGAAATAAAATTTTATGAAAACTCCTTTTCGCAGTTCTTTTATGCTTAATATTTAATTGAATGTTTTGTGAAAATAACTGAAAATTAATTTATGCTATATATTAACAATAAAATAATAGTTTACAATTTTTTTTTTCAAAAAACAAAATACATTTTTGGAAAGTTCAATCTTTTAGCTTTCATTTGATACCAAATTTGTTATGGTACAACGAATTTGAAAAATCAGTGGTTATGTCAATGTTTGCTTGGAATTGCCCTAAATGTAATACAGTATACATCGGCAATTAACACTAAAAAAAATGTTCAGACTTTCACACAGCTAGAGGTAAAAAAGTGCTGATATATTTACGACCTTTTTTCCCATTCGAAGTTTCGAACCCAATCAACTATAGATTATTTTCAAAATGGTCCAATGTTGCCAATCACTAAAAATCAAGGTAAGAAATTAAGTCTGGTACCATTTATTTTAAGTTTTGTTGTCGGCAAAAAATTTGGAACATACAAATGTAATGCTAAATTGGCTTGCATATTTATGCATCAGAACATATTTAGAACATCATGACAGTAAACAAATGTCCCAATGTTAATGATAAAAATGTTCTTCTGACTGAACTAGACGTTGGGTAATTTTCGTTGCCATGTTCTAATTTGTGCAAACCGCTGATGTGATGCGCCAAGTATCAATACATCAACATCAATACTCGTCTAGACTTTATTACTTAACATACACAAATTACTGGCTGTTTAAGCCAAGGCTGAGTCAGTGTTTATATTTGTTTGTTAAACTTTAAATTATGCATATAAATTATAATTAATTAAAATTTGCCTTCGCCACCATTTTTAGAGTTTTAGTTTTTACAAATTATCAATTTCTGATGTTGGTCGTTGGCTAAAACAGTAAAAGTAACAATCCTGCATCAAACTCAAAGTCACACACAGAGATCATTCATAACATTAACAGTATCAAGACAATCACTGATACAAACACAATAATTTGTATATTTTAATAATCAAGTAAAATGAAGTACTGTGCTTCAATTATTCTATTTTTAAGTTCAACTTCAAGCTTCCATTTTTCAATTTATTTCATATTAAAAAT
This sequence comes from Echinarachnius parma, assembly GCA_037951105.1. Taxonomy (NCBI): domain Eukaryota; kingdom Metazoa; phylum Echinodermata; class Echinoidea; order Clypeasteroida; family Echinarachniidae; genus Echinarachnius; species Echinarachnius parma. The sequence goes on along the minus strand of JBAMJV010000742.1, from coordinate 1,844 downwards.
ATTAACTGTTAATCCAATATTCCTGTTAATGATTAACTATTCTGTCTTAAAATACATGAGGTTCTACTGCAAATACTCCAAATAAACTTTAACTGTACATGTGTCATACATTTATTCGATTTTGCCACTTTCTTTCGATCTCATTTTTACACTGTTCAACTTCAAGAATAAGAATTCTATTTTGATTGAATTTGAAATGAAATTACGAAAGTCGAAAGTGTGATTTTCAGACAATGTCAATGAAACAGTAAACTTTTCACTTGAACCTAGACTCTAGAGCATAAAATATCAACTTATTACTTTAACCCTTTTTAAAACTGTGTTCTAAACAAAATGATGAATTGATACAAATCTAACTTACATTATAAAACCGCTAATTCGTCATAAAAACACCTTCTTGTTCGCACGACTCCTGATCCTACCGCCACAATACAGATCTCAGTTAGCTTATTATATTACAGTCCCATGTACTGAAAAGTGTGTTATGTTGGTCATTCTTGTTCCTGCCTTCGAAAAACTTTTACATACGAAAATGAAATTTAATAAAGATTCAAAGCAAGATTTCCATACATTTTATTCAGTCTATATTATAAACATAAATATTTCATTTCGAAAATGTATTTTATATATTTAAAACCATATGTTCTGTATAGAAGATACGTATATTGCAGAAGTATGCTTTATTAGATTGGCAACAGATTAAAATGGGTGGAGTCGATCTTTTGTTGATATTGACATTATTCAGGGTCGTTCGAATGATGTCACCAAGTTTTGAGTGGCCTTATTTGGGTTCCCCACAATTCTCAAGTCCTTGGCCCATAGATATTGAAATATAACTTGTAAAAGAAGTATTTATGATACGATATTTTAGTTTGCAATAAAGATGTGTGTCTGATGTAAAACAAAACAATAATAATACAAAAATATATTTTTTTAAATGGTAAAGATTATAAATTATTGTACACATGGATTGTACATGCCCCCTGTCTTTTGTAAAATAAACATTTCAAGTCCTTGGCCCATAGATATTGAAATAGAGCTTGTAAAAGAAGTATGATTATTGATTAATAATCATACGATATTTTAGTTTGCAATTAAGATGTGTGTCTGATGTTTAAAAAAAAAAATTAATAATAATAATACTAATAAATAAAATATTATAAATTCTCGGTACACATGGATTATACATGCCCCCTGTCTGTTGTAAAATTACCATAAATAAATCTGCCAGATTCGAAAGCTCGCGGCTTCATTGACTTCCATTTTATTACACTTGCCTTTATGATCAATAGTGGACAAGCAGTTTTCAGCAGTGTTTTACATTTATAAATACATCATGATTTTAATGTGCATGCATAAGCACAAAGTTTTTTTCTGGACTAATTTATATGAGCCGCCTTTTCAATGGTTTCATTTGATCCCACCACATGTTTTATTATTTCAAGTGCATATGCCAATGAAAGTTTTGTTTTACATTTTATTTGTTTACATTGATATATTTTGAAATATGTGATATGTTGGTATGGTGTCGTGTTTTATAATGTTGGTATATATTTTGATATATTGTTTGTAAAATTGTATTGTGTATAAATTTCGTATATATTTATAAATGATCATTGAACATAGTGTAGATTCTGCGTTCACCATATCACACGGGTTCCACAAGCATATGAGCCTGCCTTATATTCTTCCTCTTTTTTTATTGTTGAAAAGACAAGTACATGATATCTCGTGCCCTGAATATAGGGCCTGAATACAAAGTTATAAAATCACACAAATAACATTAGTTTTCGAGGTGTCTAACAACCACAGTTCTAAATTCCTATATGCAGCTCATAGGAACA
>JBAMJV010000741.1:0-30000 GCA_037951105.1 Echinarachnius parma | reverse complement strand
CCCAATCATGCCTTGATCAAACAGTGATCATATAAACACAAGTATGAGTTTTACCCCAAAAAAAAAATTACGACTTAGCTATAGCAACGAAGCGAATCATGCCTTGATCATTTTATATCTATGACCAACGTGTAAATGATTGGAAAAGAAGCGTTATTTTTCTATTTTTATATCAAAATATTATTTTCACAAATCACATTACGTATACGAGACCTAGCATAGCTATATAGGCGAATCATGCATTTGTTAGACTGGAAGTAAGTATCATGTTGCCCCCCCCCCCCCCCCCCCCCCCCGACGAACGCATGTAGATGTTGTACAATGATTTGAACAGAAAACCATGATTGTCAAAATTAATATTGAAATAATGGTTTGTATCACATCTCCTACAGCATTGCGCTACTTCCATCGCTTACTTCAGCAATAAGTTTAGCAATAGCAAATAAACATTTAATTACAATTACATTAAACATTAAACTCGAGTAACATTTTATTTAAATTGCGATTTTCTTCTTGTAGACATATTGTACTTCAACAACTTTTTTAAACAGTTATTATGGTTACATTTTATTTAAATCACGAAAAATTTCCCCAATAAAGTGAAAAACAAGTTTATTTTGACATATTTTTTTTTATAATTAAAAATGTATTTGTTTAGTTTTAAATCACATAAATAGTTACCCCTATAAACGGAAATAATTCAATTTTGCGGAAATTAGCATACAAAATAAACATTATGATTTATGTTCAAAGCATGTTTTATGTTCAATTAAAGGGATAGTTGAGTATTGGTCAAACTTAACTTTAGTAACCAAAACCGACACCATTACGGTACAAAGTAATAGTTATAACTTCACCATGCTCGAAAAGTATACACAATTACAAACGACTAAGTAAAACCCCTGTTATCATTCAAAAAGAGCCGTTACAACTCAAGAGGGCGCTATTTAAAAAAAAAATCATTGGTTTTAGCATTTTTTCATACAAAATTGTGCATTTAATGTTTTTTAAAATAATGATTCAATAGAGATATCATCAACGACTTTTAAAAAACCTATTCTGATTTTTTTTCAAAGTAGTTTTCGAGCATTTTTTGAAATTTTTCTAAAAAGTCTAAATATCGCCCGGTGATTGCCGGTGAAAAACATTTTGAATAAAAATATATTTATGGATATTTCAGCCGTTTCTGAACCGATTTTGATCAAATAAAGTTTATTCTGTCATTAAAATTGTATGTTCTTTCGAATTTGACAGTCAGTTTTTCATTATCTCACAAAAAAAACATCGGGGGGGGGGGGCACTTCGGGAAATACCAATACTCAACACTACCTTTAAACGAAATAAAGGTAAACCCCATGTAGAGGCGGTTATTTCTGACTAGCTTAGTATCATACTAAGCATATTTTGAATGACATTAGTTACTAACTACAGTTCAATCGAGGTAAACCTCAAGGCTAACCCAGCTAACCCTATACTAGTAGTTGACAACCAGAAAAAGTGTTTGCTGCTCAATTGCTAGGCTGAGAACTTTACTTATTTTGCATTAAAATAGTTTTTAGATGTGTACTTCTTAATCAGTATAACATAATGAAATATATATAAAATATATATATTTATTCGCAATAGAATTTGATTTATACATTCTCCATGTTAGATTATGTTCATTGACTGTTTTTAATTGTATAATGTATGATATTACGCAGTAGTAACATGAAATGTTTTAAAATGATTTTTTCAACTAAATGTACTTTTATTTTGTACAATGTATATATTTTAATTTTGTAATTCATGTACAATTCAATTGTAAGACTGCGAATCATGAAACCAATAAATACCATTTATCTATCTACCTATATGACATCAAACTTTTGGTAAGAATTGCATTTGATGATTGAATTGAATCCTAACTCTGGCTAATTTATTTACCATACGTAAATAAACTGCTTTCATGTTGATTTATAGGATGAATACCTGCCCAGATGATCCGACTTTTACTCACCTGCGCTGACTCGTAGAACCGGGCGATCTCGAACCAGGTCCCGAAGAAGCGCTCCACCTCGAACGGCATGACGGCCCGGACTTCGGGGCACATGCCGAAGCCTATGACCTGGGCCGACGACACGCCGACCAGGGCGAGCAGGAGAGCGAAAACTTTCATCGTGATCGTATCGGAGTTTCGTGTTTTTGGACCTATGGTTGCGTAAGCCCAGTAGTTTATATACAGCCCAACTTGGTCCAGGGATAGGGAGATAATGAGTCCCGTTATGTGCGTCACCCTTCCGCGTCTTATGTAGGCCTATAATAGGTCTAGGTCTAATTGTTGTGGATCTTAGTCGTCCCTGGTACATCACATCACCATGTAAAGAATGACTCATTGTTCTAAGTGTTCCTGGTCTTGTTTGCCAAAGTCTAATACGTTACTCTGGACCCATGTTGGTCTAAGTTCTTTATGTGGGCGCGGTTGTAAACTTTCACTTGCTTCGAAGTTAGTATGCCAATATAACGGACCTTCAAGAGTTTGCGAGTGACGTAATCGTTTTGAGGGTCTAAATACCATGTACATACGTCGACGTGCAGCCATGTTTGAAAGAAAGACAAACATGGTCCTTTTGAAATTGAAGAGTTGTGAGCAAATATCGACGAAGTTGGGGATGGTATGAGATGAGGAGGGCGCCTATTAACGGGGCCGTATCGACAAGGGAGGGCATACACATACAGATTATAATGCTCTACCCCTTCCAGAATTGTTTTCACCCCTGTGCACCCTGATACAGAGGGAGAGCACACATGGAGAAGCGCGATTATATATATACTTCGCACAAAAAGTTCCGCAATCGAGGATTGCGCATTAAAGGGATAGTTGAGTTCTGGTAAGGAGAGTACAGTTTTGGTGAAACTGAATTTTAGTAACCAAAACCTGCATCATTACATTACAAACTGATAGTTATAACTAGAAAGGAACACAAAATTACAAATGACGTAGTAAAGATCTTTTTTTTTTTTTCAAAGATAATTATTTTCTCCATTGTTTTTTACAAACAATAACAAAATAACAAGCAATAACAAAATCAGTACATAAAATAATTTGCATGTTTACATAATTATATTATGATTTTACATTCATGTTATCATTCAAAAAGAGCCGTTAAAAGGGTTAAAACGTAAGAGGGCGCTCTCTAAACACTCATCGGTTTCAACCATTTTGAATAAAATATTGTGCATGTGATGCTTTGTTGAAATAGTGATTAGATAGAGAAATAACCAACAACTATTTAAATACCTATTTTGTAACTTTTTGAAAAGAGGAAGCATTTTTTGAATTTTCAATGGCTGGTTCAAAATTCTCTAATAAACCTGGGGCCCCAGCTTTATTACAAATTGTTATTTTTATGGATATTTCAGCCGTCTCTGAACCGATTTTGATCAAACAGAGATGATTTTATTGTTTAAATATTATGCTCTTTCAAATTTTACGCTCAGTTTTTCATTACCTCACCAAAAAAATAAGTAGTCTACCAAAACTCAACTATCCCTTTAATAACTTTTCTATTACGTTATAACCATTCATAAATTTGGTATCATTGGAAGGCGTGAATTATCCCCTTTACATTGATATAACATTTGCTACGAATATTTTATCATGGAATGTGCATTACATCCAAATGTAGGGCAAAGTCAAAAGTGAAATGTTGCAAAATGCACTAATTTTGTCAACAGTAATCTCTCATTTCATTGGGAGATTAAGTTGTGTTTTGAATGATGTTAAGGCGATCATGCATGAATGTCAATGGCTTATTGTCATTTACTCTGGAGGAGGGAATGTTTGGAATGATTTTGAAGTGGTCATGTTGTTTGGACAATTAAATTTGCCTTCAATAATGTTTGGGTTTGGTCAGTTCTTATTTTTACTGTAATTTGTCCATGTTAAAGATGCCTCGTTTATCGAATGTCCAAAAAGCCCGCGCAATCGGCCAACTCGAAGCCGGTGTTCTCCAAAATGAATCCAAAATCATAAAGACACATTTCATCCTTCAACGAAAATGACAAAATCAGTGCATTTTGCAACATTTCACTTTTAACTTTGCCCTACATTCGGATGTAATGCACATTCCATGATAAAATATTCATAGCAAATGTTATATCAATGTAAAGGGTAGAATTCACGCTTTCCAATGATACCAAATGTATGAATGGTTATAACGTAATACTAATAGGAAAGTTATTAATGCGCAAACCTCGATTGCGGAACTTTTTGTGCGAAGTATACATGAATGACAGAGGGAGGAGAAGAGGGGAGAGATTGGGAGAGTCAGCTAGGGTGAAGAGAAAATAACGATAGAGACAGAGGATGATACAAAAATAAATAAATAGTGAAAGTATCACACATTGGCGAGAGACATGTGATGACTTGCAGATAACTATACATATTACGTAATGCATATATATATATATATGTATGTAAGTGTAAGGCATACGTAATTGTCTTATTTGGAGCTAATATGTATTTGGGGAATGTCGCTTGAAACGATTCATGACTACTGACATGAACTAGCATTCAACAAGGGTTTCAGGAAAGATCCACTATTATGTGTGGCTCAATGGTTAGAGCACCGGCCTAGCAATCCGGAGGTCTCGGGTTCGATCTCCAGCAAAGATACCTTTTTTTCTCAAGTTGTAATTTTTCTTTATTTGATATTTTGAATTATTGTAAGATTTGATAAAAATCCATTTGCAATTAAATATACATGGACGTAATCAACTTTCTCTCCAAAGCACGTAGTATAATATATACATGTTTGTTTGTGTCTTGGGGATGGGTGCGGTTCGTTATTCCGAAGGTTCGTTATTCCGAACACGCAAATTTCCTATACCTGAGTGTTCGTTAATCCGAAAATGAAATAGGGTTCGTTAATCCGAACATTTGTTGCATTATTCCGAAGGTTCGTTATTCCGAAGGTTCGTTATTCCGAAGGTTCGTTATTCCGAAGGTTCGTTATTCCGAAGGTTCGCTATTCCTAAAATGAAATCGGGTTCGTTATTCCGAAGGTTCGTTATTCCGAAGGTCCGTTATTCCGAGGGTTCGTTATTCCGAAGGTTCGCTATTCCTAAAATGAAATCGGGTTCGTTAATCCGAAAATTAATTTGGGTTTGTTATAATGCTATAATTTCATATAAAGAGATAAAATAAACTTAAATGTTTGATTGGTCTGGCCAAGGGAGGGAAAGGGGGAGGGGTATGTTTAATGCAGGCTGTAAATTAAATAAACAAAACACAAACTATAGTATTATAACAAGCCCGATTTAATTTTCGGAATAACGAACCCGATTTTATTTTCGGATCAACGAACCTTCGGAATAACGAACCCGATTTTATTTTCGGATCAACGAACCTTCGGAATAAAGAACCTTCGGAATAACGAACCTTCGGAATAACGAACATTCGGAATAACGAACCTTCGGAATAACGAACCTTCGGAATAACGAACCTTCGGAATAACGAACCTTCGGAATAACTGAACCTTCGGAATAACGAACCTTCGGAATAACGGACTGTAACCTTGGGGATGGGGGTGGTGTGGCACGATCGGATGGACGCTTGACTTCAAATCTAGAGGTCGTGAGTTCAAAACCCGGTTGATGTTTCATCATTTTATGTCCTTCAGCAAGACATTTAATCCGTATTGCTGCTCTCTACCCAGGAGTATAAATGGGTACCTGGTTGGGTGTTAATTAGCCTGGGCGCTATCATATGGCTGCCATTGGCTAGTATGCTCCCCGGGGAGTTGAGATGGTGCGCAAGATAATTGTGCGGGTTTGAACTGTACCAGTATAACGACCAGGGTAATAATACAGCGCATAGGGACGTGCATTTGCAATGTGATATGCGCTTTATAAAAACTGTGTATTATTATTAGTGTGCATTATGTGTTTGTTTGATTGTTTGTTTTTCAAACCATATAATTATGACATTGTCTTTAAAGGTATCAATCGTTTTCACTTTTACCTATGATTGTTATAATTAAGATGACGCACACACACACACACACACACACACACACACACACACACACACACACACACACACAAGTATACATTTAACAGAATTACACTATAGCCTATCATGCATGTATTTCAATGAATACGATAATCAATCTCACTTTATCGTAGTGTACCAGTAAGCAACAAATTAATACAGATAAAATATTCAAGTAAAATTGGTTTTGTATTTTAATCATTGACAATCTATGTTTTCAACCGGCCAATTCTTTTCAAAATTCAACAATTTAAATAGTAAATTACATATGTTTTGAAAAAAATTAATACCAGCCGTACCAGACGGAAAGGGTTTCTTCTAAACTTGTTAAGTACATGTATATGCAAAACGTTTCGCGTTCAGTATAACAACAGAATATAACTAATTATTGCATAAATAACAAATTAATTTATGAAATAAACTGATTTTGAGGCTTCGATGTCTTAGTACTTATTATAGTGCATTAATGGTATTGCATGTTGAATGTTCTTTACCACGTCTTTTACTTTCAAAACATGTCAATCAATGATCTAATGAATTATTCCTATTTATTACATTAGCATTAGTCTTTGACATTATTGAACGAAATACAATTTCGTTTCTTTTACTCATATATTATCAACATAAATGGCGTAATAATCATTGATTTTAAAATTGTTAAAGGGGTAGTTAAGTTTTGGTAGAGAGGGCGTTGCACATCACAATTTTTTTGTGAGATAATGAAAAACTGAGTTTCGAATTTGAGAGAACATGCAATTTTAATGGCAGAATAAACTTTATTTGGTCAAAATCGGTCCAGAAACGGCTGAAATATCAATAAATATATTTGATCTTATAATTATTTGGGGCCCAAATAGTTAGATGATTTTTTCAAAATTTTTTTTAAATGCTTACACTTTTTCAAAAATGTTCAGAAGCGTTTTTTATATAGTTGTTGATGATCTATCTACTTAATCATTATTTCAATAGAACATCACATGCATTATTTTGTATGAAAAATGGTTGAAACCAATGCCTTTTTAGAAAGCGCCCTCTTGTGTTTTAATGGCTCTTTTTGTAATGATAACAGGGTTTTTACTTAGTCGTTTGTAATTTTGTATACCTTTCGAGCATGGTGGAGTAATAACTATTAGTTTATAATGTTACTGTCCAGGTTTGGTTACTAAAGTTTAGCCTTACCAAAACTGTACTACCCCTTTAAAGTCCAACTATACAATCGGAAGTTAGGAACATTGGAATTACATTAAATTGTCATCTTTATAGAAAACTAAATACAACGGCATTCTAGGAAAATTAAAGACGAAACTATCAGAGAAATAAATTCTTTATTTAATAATGCGCCTAGTTTACTTCGCTCTGTTGCATTTCAGTTTTGGGACTTAAATCGCACGGAGAGAAGTTTACTTTCGTGCAGTTTTCTTATACACGATAGCTAGCCATGATGGTGCCCACCGCACCATCTACATCAACCTACACAATATATTTATATCCTTAGATATTCATTACGATACATTACAGCGAGGGCGACGACGACGGCGACGACGATGTCCTACAGGTCGATCGCATTATAGCTAGCTTTGAAACCGCCCGCATTGACCGATCCGTCTGTTCTCAACGTCAGTACCATCTGGTTCCCGAGGGACACCAACGAACCGGCAGGCGATTCGCTTCCACACAGTCTGAAAATAAAAAGAATATACAAAACAATTACAATTTTGTTTTTGAAAATAAAAGATATACAGCTTAGAACGACTGCTAAAAAGCCAAAAGATCAGATTAGGTGTTGGGATGTAGGAAAATGGAATTAAGAATTGTACCAACATTGTAATCAAAACTAATAATGTAAAGCCTAAGAAACTTGTTATGTAGCGGCCTCTATACCCCACCCCTCAAAAATGAAATGAAATATAAACTCCAAAGTTACATTCGAGAGTTTTCATGATCTCCCAAGAAAAGATTCGACGTTTAACGTTGAATCAACTTAACGGTTTACCCCATTATATCATTATAAAAATACTCACTTCATGGGAACCTTGATTCCGTCTCCGAGGTCGACCTCCAGCGCGTCCCAGCTGCAACTCGATTGATCCTCGAGAGAGAAGTCAAGAAGGCTGAGCTCGACTCGACGACCAGCCTCCACTTCGATGTTGTAGACACAGTTCAGGTTGTTGTCGTAGTTGTCGGGATAGTTGGGCGAGGCCATGGCACCGTTGCTGCCGTCGAAGTCTCCCCCGCAAGTCCCCACGACCTCCCCTTCGCCGTCGCCTACGATGACGTAAGAGGCCCTGAAGCCTCGACGAACAATGCTGTAGTCGGAGGTGAAGGCGACCAACATCTGGTTCCCGGTCGATGTCTGAACGGGAGGGAGGTCCCTGCCGCAGAACTTTTGGCCGGAAGCGTCGACATCGTCCGTTCGGACCTCGACTGCGTCGTATGCGCACGCTGGGTGGCTCTCGATCTGCAGGTCAAGGAAGGTCAGTTCGATAGTTGTCTCTGGAGCTCCCTGGAAGAAAAGGAACGACATAATACAAATCGTTTATTTATATAATATTGACTGGCCTTGAGTGTATGTCAGAAGACCCAGAAATATTGCATTCGCTAGGATCATATTGCACGAGTCGAAGACGAGTGTAATATGATCCTAGCGAATGCAATATTTCTGATAGATCACGAAAGAACTAGCCAGTCAGTATCATTATCATATTATATGACTTAGTAAAATACGAGTCGTTGGTTGGCTCAACACAGTCACGTGATTGCCATAATATGTTATTATATCATCTGACTTAGTAAAATACGCGTCATTGATTGGCTATACACAGTCACGTGATTGGCATGTCATTGCGCGCGAGGCAAAGGAGATTGTATTATGGCGTCACAATGAGAACCAAAGGTACACGCATGTTGTTTTTGACTGATGTCAGTTTCAATGCCCCCGGATTTAGCCAGATGATATAACAGTTGTTAACTTTGTTGTCGGCAAAATCATGGAATGTTTCCCTCGACATCGTCTCGGGACTTTGGGGTTTGAAATGCTATTTCGTGAAGACAAGAAGTCCCTCGACTACTTCTCGGGACTTGAATCTTCCCTCAATAGGAATTTGAATCCCTCGGAGAGGAACATTCCCTCCACCACCATATACACCTGTATAATATTTCCGCGAATGATAAGAAGGATGCTTTTGATAGGCAATGCGTCGCGCAGATTATCTATGTACAAGTATGTGCGTATCAAGATAGCCCGGCTTTGTACTCATTGAGTTTTCGGCAGTCAATTTGCTACATTAATCATTATAGTTGGTGCCATAACTGATTTTGTTGATTTTGATTTTGGACTACCATAAATGAGCACGGTATTAAGAACGTAGTGCTCATTATTATATCTAATAGGGAAAACTGTTCTAGAACATATTTTTCTGAACATTAAAGGGGTAGTACAGTTTTGGTAAGGCTGAACTTTAGTAACCAAACCCGGACAGTAACATTATAAACTAATTGTTATAACTGCGAAAGGTACACAAAATTACAAACGACTAGGTTAAGTAAAAAGCCTGTTATCATTAAAAAAAGAGCCATTAAAACACAAGAGGGCGCTTTCTAAAAAGGCATTGGTTTCAACCATTTTTCATACAAAATTATGCATGTGATGTTTTATTGAAATAATGATTAAATAGAGAGATCATTAACAACTATTTAAAAAACGCTTTTGAACATTTTTGAAAAAGTGCAAGCATTTTTTTTTTTTTTTTTTAAAATCATCTAATTATTTGATCCGATACATTTATTGATATTTCAGCCGTTTCTGTGTCGATTTTGACCAAATAAAGTTTGTTCTGCCATTAAAATTGCATGTTCTCTCAAATTCGCCACTCAGTTTTTCATTACCTCACGAAAAAATTGTGATGTGCAGCGCCCTCTGTACCAAAACTAAACTACCCCTTTAATTAAAAGATCACAATTCCGTAGTCATGGTAGTGAGACGAATCTCATTATACTAACCTCGATTCTGTAACTACACGCATTGTTGTTATCGTAGTTGCTGGGGTAGTTCGGTGACGTAATCTCGCCTTCTTGGTCAGTGAGCAGGAACACGCATTCATCGGTCTCGTCGACGGTCTCGCAGCGATCTCCACTGAAGCCGGAGGGGCAGACGCACACGCAGTTGGGGTCCACTTCCCCGCCGTTCTCGCACTGCAAGTCGCTCGGGCAGCCCTCGACGACGCATTCGTAGTAGAGGTTAGCGAGTTCGATGTCGGCCATACTGAGTCCAGCTCTGTTTCCAAGGCGTTGCATGTCCATGGGGTCCAGAGTGGTGATGGTCGCTTGCCCATTATTGGTGAAAGCCTGATAGAATGAGACCAAAGAGTTCCAAGCCGTTTAGCTGATGGTTTCTATGGCGAATGTGTACCCCCAGGACATGGTTAGGGCCACATTTTGTTTCAGGGGGCTGAAGTCTTATGCCTGAATAAAATCCCTCCCGTTTTCCACTCGACAAGCAATAGAAAGAATGTCTTTACCACTTTGATGTAGAATACGGTATGGGGTTGAAGTGAAGTTTAAATAGAATATTACACGGTTTTACCGGAAACGACGATATAGGTATTGTACTAAAATAGCATCATTTCATACCCGAATGTGTTTGCCCGAATAAGACATGAGTTTGTCCGAATATGTCATAATGACACGGTTTTACCCCCAAAACGATGTAATATTGCCCTAAAAAAAACTCCATATCCAAATTTGACATGAGTTTGCCCGAATATGACATGAGTAGACTTTGTCCGAATATGTCATTATTTTCCCGAATATGACATGATTTTGCCCAAATATGACATGCTTTTGCCCGAATTCGAGGCATTCGAGGCATTCGAGGCATTCGAGGCATTCGAATTCGAGGCATTCACCTCTCCCCCCCCCCCCCCCCCCCAAAAAAAAAAAATAGTGTTGTATTAAAAAATTCTCCGAGGGCTGCAGCCCACCCAGCGCCACCCCCGGGTTGAAGCCCACCTAGCTTGAAGTGAAGTTTAAATAGAATATTACACGGTTTTACCGGAAACGACGATATAGGTATTGTACTAAAATAGCATCATTTCATTTCAGCCCCCTGACCCTAACCTAGGTGTGATATGCGCTATATAAGAATTGTTTATTATTATTATTATGTCGGAATTAATACAACGTTTTGAGAGCTAGTCCATCATATAACATATCTTGTAAGCAGTTATGTAAAGGCATAATACCTGTGACACAATAACAATCAATATCAATGCAACTTACATATGATCCGTAGTGCATGAGCGATCCGACGTCGTACCCGACGTCGTGTGTCTCGATCTGGTTCGTAGAATATTTCTCGAAATTACCTTCAAAGCCTTCGAGAATGTTGTCGGTGTGAACCCTGATGTAATCGTCTCTGTCTGGTCGAGACTGCTCGTGGTGGAAACCGATGGCGTGCCCGATTTCGTGGGCGACGATGCCGAGCTATAACATGAGAAAAGCGATGGGAATTACTGGTCAGAATAACCTCCGTGCAAAGACAAGCATTATGTTTCACATGTATTTAAAACATTATATTTTATATAATCCATGTAACGCGTATTCCATATAGCTATTAAAGCATTTTGTAACAAAAAAAATGACAACCCAGACGTCACTTGATGATAGTACTATACACGGATATACTTTCCCAGTACACATGTGTGATATAGTCTCTTTTAAGTGTATTAAAAACCAACGGTTGTAGATAATTATAAATTTGAGGAAATTGATTATCATTTTAGCTAAACATTATTATTGTTGTTGATACTGTGCCAAAAGTACGAACAAACTCAATTTAATCGAATTGAAAAGAGACGCACAGATAATCACAGTGGTTTATTTTAATACTTTGTTTAAAAAAGGACTTGGTAATATTATCCAACGATCTTGCTTTAAATTATAAAAGAACTGAAAAAGCGCAACAATTATTTTGAACAGAGTATTTTGATGCTACGGTGCTAAAAACAAGTTTTTTTTTTTATTATACAAGACTGGGAAAAGGTTACAGAAATACTCACATAAGCACATCCATCTCCGATAGATATACTCTGTGCCCCGTTCGCAACCCGCCCGACGTAAGACCAACATCCTTCATCCTGGAAGAAAGACACATACGAGTTGTGTCCGAGTTGAGCACTGTGTGACGAGGTCCAGGGTTCGAATCGCAGACAGGTATGCTGCTCCCAGTGGTCCATGGCTGCGCGAATGGTGCTGCTATCGGCCTCTAATATGTAATGAAATGAGGATGAAAGGTAGCTGTGGTTGAAAATGGCGTTGGCATCGAATTCATGACATGACGAAACGAAGATTGCAAAATACTTTCTACTTTAAACACTTGTATTAGCATTGTAATAATCGGTCAAAGAATTCGATGTCATATTGAGTCACGAAACTAGAAAACGTGTACAAAGTTGTATATATTCACGAAATAATTCTAGTCATTTATGTAAATGATCTATTTGAACTAATAGATAAACAACAAAAATCAAAAAAGTCCAACAACCAAAAATATCATATTGTGATTGCTACTAACAAAACCTTATTCTAGACACAATTCTAATTTACTTATGTATGTATACATTAATTTCATATCAATTTCCAGCCAGAAGAATAGTGCGTTTGGCATACTTCGTGTAGTTTTTAGAATAAAAGTTCATAGTATCAATTTTATCATGCATGTACCCTAAGAGTAAAAAAAAAAGAAATATGGATATGTATCAGTGTAATTAAATGGGGTAACACCAATAAATATAAATAAATGAAAAGTTTCTTACGGGATGACTGTGTGATGACATATGGGACGATGTTGAGGGGCCAGCGGACGGTGGTATCCGACGTCGCCTTCCGCTTCGTACGACCTGTCTTTTCGTCGTCGATGGCCTCCGTGATTTCCTGGAGTTGCTCATGAGTCAGCATCATGTCTCCCTGGAAGGATCCTGGTGTGTCTTCCTCATCCTTCGGCTCCTTCAGTCCCTCCATCGACTTCCCCTCCTTCTCGGGAATATCCTTCTTAGGAGGGGTGTTCTCCTGCAAAGAAAATTTTCGATTTTAATTCAAATTTCAATTATGGTTTCATGAATAAATTAGCTGATGCACTTTCTCCATGAATTAAAGTGTAACAAATTTAGTGTTACGCGTTTCTAAACCGTTGTATATATCCACAACATAAAAATAATAAATCACTATGCCACAATCACGACTCTGTCGCTTTGTTCTGTTACTGACTACTTATGATATTATGTTTTCGTTATTATTGATTTTGTTCTGAGTCAATAAATCTTTAAAATTTAAGTTTCAAACGTCGTTTGTATCAATTGGCTTACCACGGGTGCCGATTTCTCGGTCTTCTTACTGCTAGCCGATCCGCTGAGAGCGCCTCCGCCGATCGGTCCGGCCAGGAGCCCCTGAGCGAACAAGGCTATCAGTGCGAGTACGAATATCGACTTCATACTGGAATCGGATTATGAATGATAATACTTTGAGCGGTTTAATAAATATCTAGTTGATGGTTTGATCTCTGCCGATTTTCGAATCTCTCTTTCAGGTACAGCGTCTCTCTCCTCTTCTTGGGTCGTGTGCTTCTCTCTGGCGAAGCTCGATGATTATGAGACAACTCGGTCGAAGTTGCCATTTTTATAGAGATGGTCCTGGACATGTCGTCTAGGAAATATTTAATATTTAGTTATTTGTTATTCGAAACATTTCCAAATATGGTAATAACCATTCGTCCATTGCCAGGGTCGTATAACTGTTGTCACTGGTGGTATTATATTGTCAAATTAGATATTGTACTGTACATTTTCTTTTCATAAATGTCATAGACCGTGGCCGTGCGTTGTAGTAGGCCTACACATATCCAGTTTTCTTTGCTTTTCTTTTCTTGTCTTTTTTTTTTTGGTTTCATGGCAGACTGCATGTACGTCAGTCGTCCTTTGTTGTAATTATTAATGACTTATATGAATGATATGTTATCAAATTTCTGGGATAATCACAATATCTAGGCACAACTTGAATTGGAACGAACTATGATAGGACAAGGCTAGTGTGGGGCGGGGGTACACTCCTAGACTAATATCGGGTTTTCAGTTCCACATATTTCATGTATTTATTGTATAATTACTGTTCCTTCACTTAACTGCCAAAAGAAAACCTGATTAAAAAGGGTCATCCACTCTAGAAGAACAGATTACTCTTTTAAAGGGGTAGTACAGTTTTGGTGAGGCTGAGCATTAGTAACCAAATCCTGCACAATAACATTACAAACTAATATATAACTCCACCATGCTCAAAAGGTATAGAAAATTACAAACGACTAAGTAAAAAGCCTGTTATCATTCAAAAAGAGCCATTACAACACAACAGGGCGCTCTCTAAAAAAAAACCATTGTTTTCAACCATTTTTCATACAAAATGATGCATGTGATGTTTTTGTTAAAATAGTGATTACATAGAGAGATCATCAATAGCTATTTAAAAACCTCTCTTGAACAATTTTGAAAAAAATGTAAGCATTTGTTTTTTTAATCATCTGATAAACTGATCTGCGCCCCAGATTTATTCCGATCTGATATACTGTATTGATATTTCAGCCGTTTCTGAACCGATTTTTCTCAAATAAAAATTATTCTGTCATTTAAATTGTATGCTCTTTCAAATTTTACCGTTGACATGCAATCAATTGCAACTTTGCAATAGATTGCATCTCTTTCTGCAACGGGACCCTGGTCTTAGAGTCATTTTTTTTTAAATCTCACAAATTTTGTTTTTTTCGTGCCCTCTATACCAAAACTAAACTACCCCTTTAAGGTTATACAATCTTACTATTTAAACAAACGTAACTGATACATGCAGTTTCTTTTTACTTTCTCATTTTGCAAAGTCTATAAAGGAGAAAGAAACAATAAAATAAAAGATATCTAAAATTTATGAGTGATTTATACATTTCATAAGCATTTGCTGCCTGCAATTGGGCCGTGTGTAGATTTATCATTTAAATTGGTTTCCTTTCTTACTTCGCTATCTATCCATTCAATTTGAATAAAATTCATACAATATATGTCTATAATACTTTTTCATAATTATTATATAGAAGTTAAAATAAATTCAAATTTACACTCAAAGTGACGAATTATTGGTTATTTAATTGCATTTTAATCAGTTCTGATTATCATCATAATTAGAGCCCCTTTAATGGCATATGTGTGGCACCCCTTATACAACCGGAAACGCTCCGGTAACACACCTGGCAAACGACCCGTGTGGTACCATTTCCAACTGACTTAGTTTGGTAACTACAATTTTATGACGTGAATTTAGTGTTATAACAAGTTCGATCGTTGACACATCGACAAACCCAATATCGAGTGTTGCCTACTCGTTACTAATCACAGAGCGAGACATTATGGTAGACACAATGTGATACGTAATAAGAGGCAATACATTTTCGATTAAAAATAAAATAATCTTAAACAGTGAAGGGGAAATAATTTTATACAGGCCTGGTGAGCAGCACAGAGTTCTTTCGTCACGTTAAAATTGTAGTTATTTTAACAGCGATTTAAAGATAAAGCTAACAACATGTAATATCAAGTTAAATTTCAGCTCCGATTCGTGAAAGAAAAATATGCGAAAAGTCCTTATGATTGGTGCTGCTCGTGTGTTACTAAGTTGTCGCGTTTGCCAGGTCTATAGTGTTGTCAGAGCTCTGATATCGGATGAGGACGATAAAGGGATGGGACAGTCGTGAATAATCATAATTGATTGAATGAGTCCGTTACATAACTAATGATAACCATCCCCTCTCGTCTCTGCCATACATTCAACTCGGACGCGGGAACCTGTCAACAGGCTTATTTTTGTATTAGCACCAATCATCGAATATTTGTAAAGATCGCCATTTATTGACATCGCATGCACACCATAGGCCCATTGTACACGTTTCGTACCGCAACCTATATCCCCTTTGCTTCACTATGTATTGTTCATGACATAATTTAAAACAAATATATTATCACCTTGATAATGTAATTTGCAAATAATAAAAAATGCCAACATTTTGTTATTCGATTAATAATTCAAACCGCATAACTATGATGATGATGATTTTGCAAATTTTTGCTGTTTTTTAGAAGAAATTACGTCGGTTGCAATCAATCAAAAGGATACATGAACCGGACATCAGAAATGAACACTTGCGGACAACAAAGACATTATATTTTTTTAAAGAACTGCAATAATTAATTTATTATTTGCTGATAACTTAAAAGAGCATATAATGATGATGATTATGATTTTCGGTGGCAATAAATCAAAAGGATAGCAAATAAGTATTGTTCAAAACCTAAGCTCTCCTTCTATAAACCGGACATAAAGTGAACACTTGCGGAAAACACAGACATTATATTTTAAAACGATCTGCAATAATGAATTTATTATTTTGCTCATAACTCAAAAAGCATAACTATGACGATGATGATTTTGTTGCTTTTCAAAGAGATTACGTCAGTGACAACAAGGAGTTACTATAGTAACTCCTTGGTGACAACCAATCAAAATGATACAAAGTTCATATTGTTCAAAACTTCAGCTCTACTTCTATGAACCGGACATAAAAATGAAAATTTGCGAAAAACATAGGTAGTATTTTTTTTGTAAGAACTGTAATAATGAATCGCTTTTTTTAAAGCTTTTGCGTCACTGGCGATTGATCGAATAAAATTCTTATTTCAATAGCATGAAAAATTGACCTCTTCTTCTATGAATATGTATATAAATAAAATTCTACCAATATATTAAACAAGAGCTGCAATAATTAATTATTTATTTTGCTCAATCATCGAATGCTTTTGCGTCAGTGGCGATAAAGCGCGTAAAGAATAACAATATTATTAACAACTTGAAATTTTCTAATCCTCTTAAAAATAAATAAATAACCATAGTAAACATATTCTCGGTCTTCATAGTGCCTAAGAAACAATATCATCTCTAAAAGCTTTACACTATAGGTTTTCCCATCCATTTTCAAACAATCGTCAGTTAATTTCGATAATTGTTGACTTCAATTTCGTCTCGGAAATGGGTGGCTTTCAGTTTGTCATGTTCAATTTCGTCTTTCAGCAACCAATTTCGTTTGTTCCCAATCAAATTCGTGTTTGTCATATACATTTTAGTCAAAGGTAATTCGATTTCGTCCAATCGCAGACTGTGGGGCAGAAAGTAATGATCAATTTCGTCATTTTGCGATCGATTTCGTTCTTTCTCGTTCAAATTCGTCTCACATTGGCAAGCTGTGATTGCTATTGAATTTTTGTATGAAATATCTTGTTAATCATCACACTATGGCTGATTATTGCGAGATATACATGTATTGTCATGGGTTGGATGTAATTAATGTCTATCATATAATTTATCAACATTTTCAGTCATGATAACTCCCAGCGCTTATCAATCAATCAATCAATCAATCAATCAATCAATCAATCAATCAATCAATCAATCAATCAATCAATCAATCAATCAATCAATCAATCAATCAATCAATCAATCAATCAATCAATCAATCAATCAATCAATCAATCAATCAATCAAATAATCAATCAATCAGTTTCAAGTTTGAATTGCAAGTGAAATGCACGGTAAAATGTTGCATTTTCACAATGCATCTATACTACGGGACGAATTTGAATGGGAAATTCTTGAAATCGATTGAACAATGATGAATTCGAACATAACATTGCCCACTTAATCGCCATGTGGGACGAATTTCATTGCACAATGACGAAATAGAATGACCAAATTTTAAAGTTGATTGGTCATTGACCAATTTGAACGATGAATAACTAAATTGTATATAACAATTGCACGTTCAGGATTTCTCGGGACGAAATTGAAGTTAACAATTATCGAAATTGAATGACGATTGTTTGAAAATGGATGGGAAAACCTATATTATGACCCCGTTCGTAGAATACAAAGCTACACACAACGTGTGCACCATCTCCACTCCCTGGGAAGCATTCCCTTCTAAGCGTCCCAACATGGGCATAGAGAAGAGCATAGAGTGCACCCCCCCCCAAAAAAAAAAAAAAACAACAACAACAACAACAACAACAACAACAACAACAACAACAACAACAACTCTCTTGTCCGCTTCAATCTTAGCCAAAAACCCATTAGACACATTTTCGCAGACTGGAATGAAGGAAATAATATTAATCTGATTATAAAAATCACCCATCAATCAAACTTGTTTGCACATGACAACAAATGTATTACTCCGATCACTATGTAAAGAATAAACGTAACCGATTGATTTGATTGTCATGATTATTGGAAAAAATTCGTCATTAAATAGATGTTTGTTACCTCTGATTTTGCGGTATTACGAATTTGGAGTTGGTTGATTCCAAATAATAAAGCCATCGTCCCGATTAAAATGTAAAGTTTACAGCTATTGTCTCTATTTTTTAAACATGTGTTTCCTTCATTAATCATCAGCCGTGATTTCACGAAAATGTTCAATACACTGACTATGTAAAAAAAAAAATCATGCTATACCGTATTTGGGGGTTTCATTAGCCCGTTTATACAGATCGGCGCCTACATTTTTTAGACGAATATTTAAAAGAAAATAGAAATATTAAACGATAAGAAACTCGTAAATCTAATAATTTGTACATGCCTTATTTTATGTATGGATTTTCAAGAACAATCATCACTTATGCTGGACCCAGAATTTGGAATGAATTATCAAACGAAGTAAACAAAAAAGACCCATCACCCACATCTTTTAAGAGAAAATAGAAAATGTAAACATCATTTGCAAAACATGCAATAGTGTATAATTTGCCTCTTGTGTTTATGTATCGTAGTAGTATAGCCCTGTCCTGTTTTGTAATTGTTATTTGTATCGTTGTATGTACCTTACATTATTGTTATCGACACCGGAGTATTTTTTTTAAAATGTATTATTCTTGGTGAAAAACCTTTGATATGTCTTATGTCCTTTGCCCCCCCCCCCCCTCCCCCCATTCACAATGTATAATGTACAATGTATAATGTACATCATACCTATACAATACATATTAATAAGTGCTCCATCGCATGGTATTTATATATGCAAACATACACACTCACACACATACACACTCACCCACACACACACACACGCAACACACACACACACACGCAACACACACACACACACACACACACACGCACACACACACACACACACACACACACACACACACACACACCCACACAAACACACACACACACACACACACACACACGCGCACACGCATACAAACACCCTCTCTCACACACGCAAGCACACAATCACACTTAAATAACACACATACACGTAAGGAATTTAATTTACAATAATTGAAGTCACTCGCCATGATCTTCTTAAATGATAACAATTGAAGAATTATATTAGGTAGAACTCTAGAAGTCATAATGTATTACAAACAAGAACATTTAAGGAACACAGTCATACAGTGCGTGCATGTGTGCTTATCATGGTTGTACTAATTTAATGTCCAATTTGTTTCAAAATATATAGCATAAATGAAAGGATTACTACAACATCATCATGATGATACAAATAGACTATTGATCAAAATAGACTTGACTCATAAAACATACAAATAGGTTGAATTGTACATATAATTATATGGGTGCCATTTGAAACGCATAATCAGGGTAATAGACATCGATTTTAAAGACAAAATTGTATTATTTGCATTTGCATAGACTTATATTGAGTAGCGTTCAGGCTAAGATTACATGTCTACTTAATTAACAATATATAATAGAGCAGTATTTATATTGTGCCATCAATCTAGAAATTCTATTCCGAGGCGCATTATATTATACTGTACATAATTACACTGGCTGTAGCCGAGCTGCCGTGCAGGCGCATCAAACATTTCAAGGAATATATTCCTACAATGTACCCATTTATACTACACCTGGGTTGAGAGCAGCAAGTGTGGATAAAGTTTCCTGCTAAGGGACGTGCGTGCCGCGGTTGGGAATCGAACCCACGACTCTCGTAAAGACGAAGACCCAAACCAACATACCACGACACTCCTACATACTTATACGAGAAATAAAGCATACCGAAATAAATATACTTTTCATTACATTGGTATGTCGGATGTAGGCATCTCAGGTCGAGGGGGCATCTCGGATGGAGGCATCTCGGATCGTGGTGGCATCTCGGATCGTGGTGGCATCTCGGATCGTGGAGGCATTTCGGATGGAGGCATCTCGGATCGAGGAGGCATCTCGGATCGTGGGGGCATCTCGGATCGAGGCGGCATCTCGGATCGTGGAGGCATCTCGGATCGAGGAGGCATCTCAGATCGTGGGGGCATTTCGGACTTTGGCGGCATCTCGGTTGGCCGCACCGGACCGGGACCGTCCATGTCGCAGTTAAACTGATCCGTCATCATCAGCTTCCTCACGTTGATGCCCTGCTCGGAGAACTTGCCGGCGATCATCCGGAAATCGGCCTCGGAGATCATCCGGTCCCGGGCCAGCAGCCAGTTGTATTGGATGTTGAGGAATCCGAAGAAGAACTCGCTGCAGGAATGCACCATGGCGTACTTGTTGTAGTCGGTTCCGATCACCCAGTAGTTCCCTGGCTCTTGCCCTGCAGAGAATATGAAAGCAACAAAATAATTATGAATTGTATACATCTTCTTGATTGTAAAGATAAACAAACTAGAAGGCCGACAAAGTCAGCATACCCACGCCTCCCATTAGCCCTGTTCTACCCCTTCGTCGGCCTCAACCCTGTTTTGCTTACCGATGCATCCTAAAAACATAGTTTATGTGCACGCTGGAAAACCTATGGGCGCTGCCATGTACGGTACGCGACCGGCCTTTCCCGTAACATTTTTCTTGATTTTTCTGTCGAGTTGTCTTATTGGCTTACTGAGACATCTCTCTGATTCTTTATCCAATCAGAATAGTTATAAGATGTTTTAACAAAAACGGCTACGATCAGCTGATCGTCAGCTTTCAAATGATATACAAATCAATGGACAAATTTTTTTTGTTCAAGACTTTAGTAGGCCGCGAAGATTGGGTGAAAATGCAAGTAAAAAGAGCCAAATTTCAAGGTTATTTTCAAATTTAAATATTCAAATTTCTAGAGTTTTTACATAAATAAGGTTTTCATGGAAGTAATGTTCTTTGTTTATATTTTCATCATCATATTGACAGTTGCAACTCTTAAATGTCAGTTTTTAAGCTACAACTTTCTGAAGTTAGGAGAAAAATATCAAATTTTCGAAAAATTCGGACAGCCGCATTTTTATTGCACTTTATATCGACCGTGGAAGGAAATACGGACATACACGATGTGTTTTAGGAAAATTAGATATGTATTTATAAATAATTCACAAACAACTTGTCGTTATTTTGTTTTATTTTCTAGATATAAAATTAACAATTCACTCTAAAAGCAGCTGAAGCAACATTCGTGCGCGACTCCATTGGGAGTTTAGCCATGTCTATCGGCGTGGCTATCCTTCGCCATTACATGTTACGCAAATTCCAGCATGAATCTAAACCAATGAGTGCGCGGAACTCACTCACGCCGTCACAGAGTTATGAGCAACAAACTCGGTAATTTATTTATTATCTGATTATGAAATTACATTTAAACTAGTGAAATCGATGTCAGATTTACTATTTAATCCAGGTAAGATGTTTTATCTAATTTATTTCATTTTAAAAGCTGTTATTTCGTGTTATTCGAAAAGTTCGACGGTAAATCAATGACGAGGGGCAAAGCACGTGAAATTATTCAGACCGCCGTAAGCAGCTGGATAGCGATGCCGACGCGCTCGGGTATGGTCTTACGCGCAGAACCGTATGATTTGTTGTTCATGAGATTTACGGCTAACAATTTTTCTGAGGAATTTAGCTAAAAACTGACCATTTAAGAGTTGTAACACCCATCAATGAAATCAAGAACAGGTCCCAAATATTACATTTATGACACTCGCTTTGTCGGGAAAACTCTAGGTTTTTCAATATTTCGTCTTAAAAATAGGCTTTTAATTCATCCGTGAAAGCCTTTTTGTCATATTTAACCCCTTTTTAAATGTCTTATATAAATGTGAATATTCAGTTAAATTGAATACAAACATATCGATAAGAAAGAGTAGGATAAGAAGTTTGTTGTAAAATGATCCATATTTCTTCCACAATGCTGAATTTCTAAATAAAAGAGAAATTATGAAAGCTAGATTGAGTTCCGAGTTCAAATTGACGCAACGTTAAGCGGTACGATTGCTCGCAGAGTTTACACTAGATCATTGCACGCGCAACGCCGGAAATGCGCGACGCTGATTGGTGCCAGCAAACACTGTTGTGTCATTGGGGTATCATGGCAGCGAGCATAGAACTTCCATACGTTGTGTACAACGTGCACATACGTGAACGTGCAGATATTATTTAGGCACACACGTGCATTAAATACATACTCAAACTTCAAGGTTCCACAGAATTTGCAGGGGTCAACCAATCATCACCAAAATCTAATCGATTCTTCCATGTCACTATCCAAACATTCCCTGAAAATTTGGTGCAAATCCGTTCACCCGTTCTCTAGTTATCTTGTACACAAACAAACAAACAAAAAAAAAAAAAAAAAAACAGACAAACAAACAAACATACGGAACCCTTTACATAACCCCCTGCCGATTTCATCGGCGTGGGTAATAAATACATAATGAGTGTGGACCAAAATTAATTTGCGTGCCACCCCCCCCCCCCCCCCCCCGCCCTCCTAATAGATCCGACCACGTTACGTCACACGTCACGGGAGTCGTAATAGGGGGAGGGGGTGGGGGGCTATTACGTGCTGAAACAAGACGGCATGTTGTGCTGGTGTTCACTTTGTTCGGTCCCCGGGGTACGGGGAATGTCAACATAAGTAGTTCCGATTGTTTTCCATACACTCCTTTATCAAAGCCACTGGTATACGTCATCACATGACCCTATATAGCACGCTACAAAAGTGCACTGACGAATGTGGGCTGATCGACTTTCAACCAATTATCAACCAGTATTCTGTAGACTAACGCACATTCCATCGTTACTTTTTTTTTTTTAGTTAATCCTGTTAATATGGAAATGTTTACTTATTCCACAGGAGTTATCAAATCAAGGAGGAAGATTCGGAAGCTTAGGTTATGCCAGGTGCAGCAGACAATAACATTGTCAGACGTAACTTACAATAGAGTGTATCTCTTTCTGCAATGGGTTCAAGGCCTTATTCATTTTCTTTTTCTTTTCATAAATCTTATCGAAATCAGAACAATATATTATTATGTGCTTGATTTGGGTGTGTTTGTATTGCCCGCGCTTTCGTTTTGCTTTGATAATATAAAGCGAATATTACGGCGACCAAACCATAATATAAAAGAATCAATCATTCATGCAAGACTGATCATATCTCATCCTGTCACATGCTGTGGTGATTATAAGATTTGTATTGTAAAAATGTGGTATTTATTGGCCAAGAAGTATAATATAGAATTACTTTCGATATAAGTATATTGTGTATCTGTCCGATATGGGACGCAACAAAATAAATCAATAAAAAGATAATACTGATCATGCACAATCGAGCGGATAGAACCCTTCCGGCGTTAGCTTCTACATTGTATTGATAAACAGATTATCATAATCTTTTGAACCATGGCTTTTTTTTCATGAAAAAAGCATTTACTGGAGCATGATTTTAGTGCTCAGGCTGTCGGTTTGCAAGTTAGAATATTGTCCACTCCCTGGGGAACCTTCCTTCCAAGCTGCCCATGCATTTGGGCAGTGAGATTTCGGATTTGAGAGCAGCACTGTGAATTTAAATGTCTTGTTGAATGAAAAACTAGATACACTGGGTGATTTCAAGTATGGTGTTTAAATCTGGTGTTAGTGTTTATTAAACACTAAATCGGGCTTAAACACCATACTTGAAATGACTTAGTGTTAGGATGGTGTTAACGTGATGACCTCTGATTTCACCGTTGTACAAACTTCCGTTTCCGACTGGCGGTGTTTATTGATATGGCAATATACTATCAGAGATGGTGTTGAGCTAGTGTTAGTGTTTATTAAACACTAACTGCAGCCTTAACACCGTACTTGAAATGAGTTGGTGTTAGAGGTTTGACCTCGTATTTCCGGCAGTGGCACGTGGTTGCTGGTGTTTAGCGTCGTCTGCTAATCTGCCCGATAGTGTTAGTGTTGAGCATGTATACGCAAAACTCCATAGAGATAACAACTTCCATAGGGATCGAAATGAAAGTCATTTCAAGTACAGATCGAGCTGGTGTTAGTGTTACTGTTGCTAGGTGGGCATTAAAAATCACAATTCTGAACTGAAATGGTGGTGTTTTTGTTTGTCTGAGCATGTAAAAAGGGTGTCAACCTAGATAATTTTTGAAGTTTTACTTAAGTGAAGATTATGAAACGCAATGCAAATCTTATTTTTTTAATTAATGTATTGATTTGAATATCTATAGTAATTTTAAGAAATAAGGTCATACAATTCATATTTTCATTATTTTATAATCAAACATTAGTTTTCACTACATAAATTCTTTAGACCATTTTGAATAATAATACAACAAAGCAAAATTTGAATAGCCAGGTTCTTCCTTATGTTTATATTGTTGTTAACATTAATTATTTTATGTATTTCTTGTCTAATTATACACCCGCCACCCCCCCCCCCCCCTTCCCCCGAAAAAAGTCACTAAGCACTGGGAATTGTCTGTACATCTTTGACATTTTATTACAGTGAACTTATAATTGAGTTAAAAACTGTAGTAAATTTGTTGTGAATAATGGCTAAAAAAAAAATAATAATAAAAAAAATAACCACACCAGGGACTCGAACCCACTTCTATGATTTTTCTGGTTAAGTGATACACGTGCGACAGGTCTTAACCCACTCGGCCACCAAGCACCTAGTGATCACGTGACCGATTTTAATAAAGTATATCATGTTACATACTATTGGTAGTTACTCGGAACTTGCTACCGTGCTGTCACCGGGATTTATGCCTACATCTTCGGCTATGCAAACCGTTAACGCTAGCCATATGTCTCAGCGCGCGACGGGCATTCAATTTTTAGAAGAGAGTCACGCACATTTCTTGCGAGTTTAGTTACAAATTTCACTAAAAATAGGGAATATTCACTAAAATCGTATCGACCAAGTGAATGGTTTGAATGTTTTTTTTTAATTATAGTATTCAATACATGTATGTGGTAAATCTTCATTACGGCTTGCTCTCTAATTCGTAACCATGTAAGCGTTTTCGTTACCATTTTAAGGGTGTTCGCGTGATTTTGTCTCTGGTGTTGACAAACACTAGCGATACTGATCGATTACTACTCAAGGTCATCACGATTAAAAAGTTCGTGACCTTAGATGCTTAATCTGGAAGCTGGTGTTTAGCTCAGATTAGAGGCAGTTTTTCACCCTCAACACTAACACTAACCCCAACACCATACTTGAAATCACCCACTGGGCATGTTGGGCAAATTCAGCTTTCGGATAATAATAATATACTCGATTGATATAGCGCCTATCACGGTTGATAATCATCTCTAAGCGCTTTACAATTATTATAATACTACTCCGGTCATCGGCTGCATTCTGCAATCAATCAAACACACACAGTGCACGTTTTCCACTCCCTGGGGAGCATTCCAGTCCACTTGATTAGATTGATTACAAGGCGCGCATAATTATTACCAATCTTGCTACTCAGATCGCATGGAGTAGCAAAATTGGTAATATGCGCGCCTTGTAATCAATAGTCAACAGGTGATCAAGAGGACTGTTTATCTTTTCAACCAATACACTGCATTTTGACAGAAAAGCTTATTCAAATCATCAAATTGTTGTATTGTCGTGGTTTTTAATGGATCACTTGGTTTAACAAGAGATTGACCCACATAATTATTGCATTGTGGTTCGAAAAAAAAGAATCCACCGTCGAACCCACTGAGTCTTTTGTTACAACAAAATTATGAATCGCTATTTTACTTGATTATTTGTCGAGTTCTCATTAAAGTTAATAGAGGGCTAAATTAACCTCTAAATTAATTGTATATGTCAACCTGTGTATAGCGACCACCTAATGGAAAATAAAACAGCGGCCCTAGTAAACAGGTGACCTCTATAATACACAGAATCAAAACGTGGTTTTATCTCCAAGGTGGCCGCCCACTATATACAGGTTGGCAGCTACAGACGGGTGGACTTCATGACAGGTTTTCCTGTATAGCAGGCCCATAGCAAGGGGGATGGGGGGGGGGGGGGGGGGGGTAGTGTCAGGTGTATATGCGCACGCCCCCCACCCCCCCCCCCCCCCCCCCCGGTTCACTTTATGCCGGTCTCGGGTCCACTTTTTACCGGTCTTGAGCCAACTTTCTATCGGTCTCGACCATCTAAACCAATGGTCTCGGACTCCCCCACCTGATAATATAACTCAACCAGTGGTATCGGTCCAGTTTGTGTAATTTACGCATCCCCCTTGAAAAATCCTGGCTACGGGCCTGTGTAGTCATATTGTAA
The DNA here is from genome assembly GCA_037951105.1 of Echinarachnius parma. Taxonomy (NCBI): domain Eukaryota; kingdom Metazoa; phylum Echinodermata; class Echinoidea; order Clypeasteroida; family Echinarachniidae; genus Echinarachnius; species Echinarachnius parma. The sequence goes on along the minus strand of JBAMJV010000741.1, from coordinate 3,313 downwards.
TAATATATAAGGCAAAACACGACTTTAACTTAGCATTATGATACTGGTAAAAGTCTAAATTATACAACGCGCTCATGTCTGACACTATGTGACATAAATCTTTATCCATGCATGGCCATACATTTCAGGATATAGTTCAAAACCCACATCATCATCTTGTGCACAATCTCAACTCCCCTGGGAGTATGATTCAAGATTTATACCACATTATTGGCACACTAATAGGCTAATAAACATTCGACTAATTGAAGTTAAGTACCGATACAAACATTATGCAGCATGCTCCTGGATAATGAGAAGTGGCTTGTATCAATAAATGTATTCATGACTTATATAGGCTACATAATATGCCGGGGCATAGATTAGTTTCAAACTCGGGACCTCCTGGACTGAAGGCAAACACACATCTAGTCACGACGAAGCATCTCCACCCACACCAGCATACCACGTGATAGCATGTCGATCGGTCGATTGATACATTTTGTATTCTTTTGTTTTTACAGACGCGCACAGTGGATGATGATTATTTACGTCTGGGTTCAATCTTTATCGTCACCATCCGAGAGACGTAGCCTAGGATTCGAACCCTGGTCGATGTGTGCGAAGAGCTGAGCTCTGTGAACTAGTCCGGAACACCTCGTTTTGTGAAGAACCGGCGGGTAGCCTTAGAATCTGATATTTTTCTTTCGATTTTGTACTGTATTCTTATTAAATTTGTTTAGATCAAACACATTTCGGTTGAAAATTCAACATTATTAAGCAACAAAAGACTACTGGCCTTGTATTGAAATATATTCTGTAGAAAACTGTCAACTAACCAGCCGCAAAGAATGTATCCGCTCCATCTCTTTTTTGTGAAATCGTATTCTTTCGATTTCTTTCAATAATGATTATGATTTTTTTTTTCCCCTTTTCCGGATTAAAAAAATTAACCCCTCTACCCCTCTCTCCCTCTCCTTTTCTCTACCTACCTCCCTAACCATGCTAACTACCTATCTACCTACCTGTTATGCCTACGTGATTATTATCAGGCACCTAATCGAATCATTTTGATTAGAGTATATTATTCAGGTTAACATGACTACACTTTTAAAGGACCCGTAACCAAGCAAGTTTTTGTTTTCTATCTATCATCTTAAATGGCATATCAATTGTACAAAATTGGACGTCCGTAAGAATATCCTGAATGATTTATCCTTTGACATCAAGATGATTTTGAAGTTCATCTGATAAACATTAAAGAGAATAATACGTGTATGATTAATATTTTTGCGGACAAAGAATAATTTATAATAGTCTAGCATACATATTGCGTCATCAATCTCAAAATTATATTCTGGGGTGCATTAAACTATCATAGTATTACCCTTACTGTCAGTGGCGTAATGAGCTCAAATTTGTTTCTTTTTTGTTGTTGGGGGGGGGGGGATAAATCAAATCCGCATCATCACCGGATATTTCGAGGGAGCGAAGTGACTGAGCCGGGGAAGGGTGTGGGAGGAGAGTGTTCCCCCCTCCTACGGTAGGGAGCTTTTGCATTTTGCAATTTGGTGCATACCTAGGAAGGAAATTTTGACTTGACGACATGTACAATAATGTGGGTCATGTGTGTCATGATAGTGATAGTGTGTCATGATTCTACCGACCAGAAAAAAGAGGTTGTATTTGTTTAACAAGCCACATTATACGTATATGATACAACAACGTAAGCATTATTTTTTATTCCAGACGTAGACAAGAACAATTGCCGAGGGAGCGAAGCAATTACCGAAAGGGAGTAGGGTGATGGGAGGTTGTGATGGTAGGTGGGTGTCCGCTCGTGCACGGTAAGGGTGATTTTGGAACGTTTTACTTGAAATTATGCAATCTGGTGCATACTTAGGAATGAAATTTGACTTATCCTGTCTAAAGAAATACGCTTTTTTAATCACTGGTATCGAATTAGATATAAGCCGTGATTGAAATTTTATTTGGGGGGCAAGAGCCCCCCCCCCCCCCCCCCCCACCACCAGTACGCCAGTACTGAATGTAGACAAACTGCCTTGCGGTCACATAAAGCATTTCAAGGAACAAATTCCTGTCAGGTACCCGTTTACTACACCTGGGTTGAGAGCATCAAATGCAGGTACAGTGTCTTGCTGAAGGACACAGTCATGTGCCGCGGTTGGGAATCGAACCCACGACCCTCGTATTGAAAGGCGGAAAGGAACCAATGCACACACGCACTCGCACAACGGAAGAACATAATACTTTAATTACGCACAAAACATGTTTTAAAATAGTTGACTATGAAAGCATCATTTTTAACAAACATCGAATTTTTGTTAAAGGGGTAGTTCAGTTTTGGCACCGAGGGGGCGCTGCACAAAATATTTTTTTGTGAGATAATGAAAAACTGAGTGTACAATTTGAAAGAGCATACAATTTGAATGGCAGAATAAACTTTATTTGAGCAAAATCGGTTCAGAAACGGCTGAAATATCAATAAATATATCCGATCGGAATCAATCTGGGCCCCAGACTTATTCGATGATTTTTCTAAAAATTAAAAAAATGCTTACACTGTTTCAAAAGAGGTTTTTAAATAGTTGTTGATGATCTTTCTATTTAATCATTATTTCAACAAAACATCACACACATAATTTTGTATGAAAAATGGTTGAAACCAATGCTTTTTATAGAGCGCTCTCTTGTGTTTAATGGCTCTTCTTGAATGATAACAGGCTTTTTACTTAGTCGTTTATACCTTTCGAGCATGGTGGAGTTATAACTATTAGTTGTGCAGGTTTTGGTTACTAAAGCTCAGCCTTGCCAAAACTGTACTACCCCTTTAAAGTCAGGGGCTACGTGCTAAAGTGATAATACGCCAGCTGTGAACAAAACATGTATCTCTTTCAAGGATAAATCGGTATTTTGCTTTCGACACGCGTCTTCTATTGTAAATGTTGGGTAAATAATAATCCTTTTGATGGATACCCGGTATGACCTCCTTCCTTCATGAAAAGGAGATGTGTTGTTGCGAACAGTCAAAGTGAACAATGTCCCCTCCCCCGCCTTATCTCTGACAAAAAAGAGTTGGCCTACAAACCTGACAAAAGAATGCCGAAATCTTTAGACCGTAAGATATTATTATAACTAGAAGGCCGACAAAGTCAGCATACCCACGCCTCCCATTAGCCCTGTTCTACCCCTTCGTCGGCCTCAACCCTGTTTTGCTTACCGATGCATCCTAAAAACATAGTGATCAACCGTTGAACAGAATCCCCCACAACTCCAGGCATAGTAAACTATGCTGACTGGGTATGCCTGCAGG
>JBAMJV010000740.1:0-55677 GCA_037951105.1 Echinarachnius parma | reverse complement strand
CGCGAGTCACGTAGCTAGCGCGGGTCACGTAGGGGTCATGCATACCGATCTGGCACTCCGTGAAATCTATGTACAAACTTACTCACCGGCCGAAAATACGTATGTACCTAATTAACCGACGTCCCTCAGTTTATTCAGTTTTAGGTCTATAACTCCACGAAAAAGAGATTTCAAGCCCTAATTTTTTTCAGGCATGCTATTAAATGACATTTCCTTTCATATAAGACAATAACCTCGCAACTTTTGAATTTTGGCTTGCAAAAGTGGATCTCTCCCTTTAACCCCCCCCACCCCCCCCCCCCCCCCCCCCCTTGGGCAGCCAAGTGAAAATGTGATGTGCATAGAAAAACGCCATCATGTGTCCAGACCCACACAGTATCCGCATCGTCATTGGGTCAACCCCCCCCCCCCCCCACCCCCCCTAGCAAAAAGCTTGATCCGCCCCTGTGGAGAGCAGCAATTAATTTGTATATTGTACCAGAGAGGTTCCCACCTCTCTGATTGTATCCTGACGAACATAATTTCCAGCCAATGCATGCTTTGCTTTGTTTGTTTTTGGTCACTTGCTTGTTTGGATTTTTGTTATTTTGCTTTGTTTTGTTTTATTTTGTTTTTGTTTTAGTATATTGAGGCCGGGGCAATTGCATCACCCTCACCCCCCCCCCCCCCCCCCCCCCCCCCCCCACCTTTAAAGGTACACTTGAGTACCAGTGGTACTTCCCGAAATGCCCCTTGACACTAAATCGGTTGGTTTTAATTCCATTCGAAAGTTCATTGAATAAAACATGTAAAATAAGAATTATTCCTTTTCAAATTCTCTCATAGTTGTAAAATTTGATTTCAAAATATTTTGTTCATAAGTCTATCGATCCTGCCGGGGGACTCATCTTGACTTTTAGAAAAATACAGAAAAATGCTTGTAGACTACTATGAAAGAAAACAAAAATAAAAAAACAGATTTGTAAATAGTTGTAGTTTAGTTTTGGTAGAGAGGGCGCTGCACATCACAATTTTTTTGTGAGGTAATGAAAAACTGAGTGTCGAATTTGAGAGAACATGCAATTTTAATGGCAGAATAAACTTTATTTGGTCAAAATCGGTCCAGAAACGGCTGAAATCCCAATAAATACATCTGATCTTATAATTATTTGGGGCCCAAATAATTAGATGAATTTTTCAAAAAATTTAAAAAATGCATACACTTTTTCAAAAATGTTCAAAATCGTTTTTTTAATTAGTTGTTCATGATCTGTCTATTTAATCATGATTTCAACAAAACGTCACATGCATAATTTTGTATGAAAAATGCAATGCCTTTTTAGAGAGCGCCCTCATGTGTTTTAATGGGTCTTTTTGAATGATAATTAAATGGGCTTTTTACTTAGTCGTTTGTAATTTTGTATACCTTTCGAGCATGGTGGAGTTATAACTATTAGTTTATAATGTTACTGTCCAGGTTTGGTTACTAAAATTCAGCCTTACCAAAACTATACTACCCCTTTAATCTAACAATAGTTGTAAAATTTGATTTCAAAATATTTTATTCATAAGTCTATCCTGCCGGGGGAGAAAAATACAGAAAATGCTTATAGACTACTTTGAAAACAAAATCAAAATAGATTTTTAAATAGTTGTTGATTATTTTAACAAAACATCAACATGCACAATGTTCAATGAAAAATGGCTAAAACCAATGAGTTTTTAGAGAGCGCCCTCTTGAGTTGCAACGGCTCTTTTTTAATGATAACATAGTTACATAGTCGTTTGTAATTGTGTATACCTTTCGAGCATGGTGGAGTTATAACTATTAGTTTGTGTGCAGGTTTGGTTAGGTTTTGGTTTTGGTTTTGACCAAAACTAACTATCCCTTTAAGTCCAAAAAGGAAGGTGCTAGAGAGTATTGGGGGAGTTGTGCACCTCACCCACTCGGCATTTCACCCATTCGGCCATTCGGCCGTGCAAAGTGAACATTATTTGAAGTCAGCTTTTTTCGCTATGATTAAATTAGTGATTTGGTGTTATGTTGTTTTCATTAATGGTTAGTATTTTAACATTTAATTGGGGTAGAAAGTTGGTGATTGGCTTAGTGGGGTTAGAGTAGTTGAAATCATAGAGTAACTATAATATAAAGACGGTTGAAATAGTATGCGATCATAATTCAGCAAAATATATCATGGACCGAAAGCAAGAAAGGACGAACTGTGTAGGTTAATTTTTCACGGAACCGGTGTGGTGTCAATGGTAAAAATGGGTGACAGTGATCAGAAAAATTCCACGGCTGAAAATGCCGCTCCAAACGAACAGATTGAAGAAAATGGAATGGAGACAGACCAAAAGTGAGTTGAATTATAATTTCATTACATTTATAGATACAGTTCATCTTGATTTCGTGTAAAAACATACATTTACTGAGTGAGTTTTTGTCGCTAAGCATTCGCACTTGTATAATGGGTTACGGGCTCGCGCGGGCACTCTGGCCGGGTAGTCTGGCGTGTTCTCTGATTGGCGCACCGCTCAGTCATAGTTACACTGCTGCATGCATGCCGAGCAAAGCAGCTGCATGCGATCCGACATGCACAATATACAGGCATTGCCATTGGACATTGATCAAGAATGAATGGGTCATCATGAATACAATAATACATGTATGTCGGTGACTAAGTTCAATATTTAAAGTGTAACACATTTTAAAGAGAGAGTGACGTGTGATGTGATGACTGATTGTTCCATTTTGAATTTGACTGTAGTCTGGAGCTGTTCAATTAAAAATTAAAATTATGATCAATAATAAATTAATATGATTATGAATATGAACAAAATTAAAGTAATTAACTAAAAGAATAGGGCTACAATTACAAATTGGGTCAATCAATAGCATGTCACATTTGAACATTTGATTGAAGTATTATTAAATCCCATTTGAATGCATTCTTCTTCTGGTGTAGTACAGTCCACCTACTGGTGTATCGCGTACTTGTTGAACGCACATAATTCAATGACAACACTCAACAGACAACAGACAATGACAACATAATAAACTTGTGGACAATCATGACAATGGCAATGCATTGACAATTCGACATCGCAACTTGATTTGACAAATTTATACACAACTCAATTTCTCAAATGACACTTTTCTTCTTCCTCTCCCTTCCTCCGCTGGTATCGGAGATCCACGCGTCAAGCGTACACAGCAAACACCAAATAAACTCGAATCATACTATATACACGAGATACATGATGGTCGGGCTGCAATCTCTCATACTCTTAATTTTGATTGTCATGGACCTCTGGCAATTAATTTTATATATCAAATTCAGCGTTACAATCAGTAGTGAGTCCCTCTCCTCCACTGTAAGGTGTACACGAGGCAGAAAGAGGACTGCAAGGCAGAACTCAAGGGGGGTGTCATAGTCAAAGGCAGCGGAGAGGTGCGACAAACTGCCTCCTGAAATCAAGTCGTGCAGAAAAAGCCTCTGTACTGCCAGTGCCGGTCAGCAACCAACAAAGTGAGTTGTGTCCTCCGTCCCCCCGTGACACAGTGGGCAAGCGTCAGAGGAAGCCTTCTTGATAGTGCAGAGCCGCTTCTGAGTGAGGTAGGTGTTGCAGGCCAATTGATTTCTCAGAATCAAAGCTTGCCGCAGGTGGGGGCTGGAGACGTGTCTTGGGAAGAGACCATGAGTGGAGATGCTGCTAAGCTCCTTCCAGAAGCAGAGAGACGACTTGCTCAGAACGGCGCGGTTAATATTGTCTTCATGAGCCCTGTTGATCCGAAACTTAACCAGTCTCTTCCAGCACTGGTAATCTGGAGGAGAGTAGAGCAGTATAGAGAGTTCAGGGAGGTTGTACTGCTCTAGGATGGCATTCCAGTAGTTGACCATTGAAGTCTTGATGAGGACACAGAAAAGAAGCATTCTTCGCTCAAACCGGTCCTTGGGAAGTGAAGTGACCTGACCAATCATAAAGAGAGTGACCTCGTGAACAGCAAGACTGACGGGAAAAGAAATACAATCTCATCAGTCGCACTTCTCGGAAGACCCAAAAGTTTCTTGAATAGGACTGCCTGGGACTGGTCTAGAAGCTTCAGGTTGTGCTTCGATAGCTTGTACAATGCCGAACCATACAGCATCCAGAGCGAATGTGGTCCACAACTTCGTACAGGTAGGTGGCAGGAGGCAGCTTGGGCCATGGTCGGCACCATTCAGAGCGAAGAAAGCACGAAAGCCAGTGTATAACATGCCGCGCCCAGGGTCTGGATAGACGCTAGATTTCAGAATGCCAAGGTGGGGGTGTGAGTCTTTAACAGGAATGGTAAGGCCACCAAGCTTCCAAGTCCACTCCGGAGCATTGTTGTATCGACTGTTGATCACAATGATTGCACTCTTCTGGGCGTTGATCTTGTACCTCCAAGCTTCTGCATATGCCGCAGTGACGTCCAGCATCTCCTGAAGCTCTGATGGTGAGTTAGACAAGAGAGCTACATCATCGGCAAGAACAACGATGCCAGCATAACAGCCGTTTATCTTGCAGCCCAGACCAGCCTGACGAAGAGCTTTGATGAGACCATTGACGTATGTGATGTAATGTAGAGCAGCGGAGAGAGCACCCTTCCTTGCTTTACACCTTCTTCTTCTTCTTCTTCTTCTTCTTCTTCTTCTTCCTCCGGTAGTATCGGAGATCATACACCACGATGTTGTGTTATCCGTTCACTAGCTTTGCCTTGCCACAAGACCCGGCTCTCACTACCTCTATAAAACTCAGCATTGATGTCGCAATGTCGACGAAGCTTGCCAAAAAGACCTTCATGCCAAACCACATCAAAGGCTTTCTGAGCATCCAAGAGAGCAACTAGGTCTCGGTCAGATGCGCTCCCAACTGAGCTAACTTCATAAAATCCTACTGAATAGAACACTGAGAAGCAGCGAACAAAGACTCGTGAGCACCACAAGTGATGAATTCATTTTTCAACATAAATTTGGCATTTTTTGCTCAGTCATTCTATTTGGAGAAGCCTTTCTAAATTTGTTTTAAATCACAGAATAACACGGATCTTTATGACAAAGATCTTGTTACATCACAGCTGACATAATTTGTAATGATTTGTTTGCACTGAACAGTACTTTGAGCAAATACATATATAGGGCTCCGGGCAATTAATCCCTTGACATGCCTAATTCAGAGAGGAGTCTTTTGTAAATCCAGAGTCCAATGCTAAACAATTATAAGAGGGCTTTCTGAAAGTAGGGCGGATGAATAAAAATTAACCCTAAACTTTCAAAGTGCAATTTTATTTGTTCCATGTGACAGCACACAGCAGTAATCCCTGGTGAGGTCTGGTACATGTGTAGTAAAGGAGAGAACATACATGTAGTCAAATATTTACCTAAAGGGTGAGGGATGGCCATGTGGAATGGTAATGGTTCAAGTGACTATCATGAGTTTCATCTACCCACCATCTTCCCTCACTTAAAGAAAAAGTATAATCTCAATCATGTACTAATAACTAATACTGTTCTTGAAAAGGTGATATTTTGTAAATTGGTTTTGACATCTAAAATTGTCAAATTACCAATCTTCTAGTTTCTACTCTCGAAATAGTGATTGTTTACAAAGTTTTTTTTTGTAGCCAATCTCGGTCATAATTACTAATTGATTTTGATTTGTTCATTTTGATTTGTTCGTTTTGATTTTGATTAAGCAGAGAAAAATCCCTGATATGTATTTAATATTACACATCTTCATTTTCAAAATCTGTAAATTATATTGTCCTCTTTCTAACAGTCTTGCGGAGGCCAAGAAGAGTGAGGGCAATGAGATGTACAAGAAGAAGGAATACCACCAGGCCATTAGACTCTACACAGAAGCTATTTGTAAGTTTTCTATTTTGTTTGTTGTTGTTTTGTTGTTGTTGTTATATATTTGTTGTTGTTTGTTTGTTTGTTTGTTGTTGTTGTTTTTTGTTTTGTGTGTTTTAGGTTGTTGTTTTTTTTGGGGGGGGGGGGGGGGGTTGGGGAAGATCTGACATGTATGTACCAGGTATAAGAATTATAATATAATTTGGTCCATTTCAGATTGTATCTGATGTATCTCATATATGTACCAGGCTCATGGTTTGAAACAAATTTATTTTTGCCTCAGACAAAGATTCTGCTCGGATCAAAAGCTCAGGCCCCCTATTGACTATTATATTATTACACAGACGATTTTTAAAAATTTCAGCAGTATTTGTGACCGGCTATAGCAATGCCCTGCACTTGTCTGTAAAAATCAAAATGTAGATTTTCATACCATTAGAAAGGCCTCATCACAAGCTTTCATTTCATGCTTAAAGGGGTAGTTTAGTTTTGGTAGAGAGGGCGCTGCACATCACAATTTTTGTGTGAGGTAATGAAAAACTGAGTTTCGAATTTGAGAGAACATGCAATTTTAATGGCAGAATAAACTTTATTTGGTCAAAATCGACCCAGAAACGGCTGAAATATCAATAAATATATCTGATCTTATAATTATTTGGGCCCCAAATAATTAGATGATTTTTTCAAAAAATAAAAAAAAATACTTGCACTTTTTCAAAACATTTCAAAAGCTTTTTAAAAATAGTTGTTGATGATCTCTCTACTTAAACATTATTTCAATAAAACATCACATGCATAATTTTGTATAAAAAATGGTGGAAACCGATGCCTTTTTAGAAAGCGCCCTCTTGTGTTTTAATGGCTCTTTTTTAATGATAACGGGCTTTTTACTTAGTCGTTTGTAATGTTGTTTACCTTTCGAGCATGGTGGAGTTATAACTATTAGTTTATAATGTTACTGTCCAGGTTTGGTTACTAAAGTTCAGCCTTACCAAAACTGTACTACCTCTTTAATGTTCTAACAAATTGGTCAATAATTGGCAAAGATATGATTGTTTCAAATTTTACAATCATAAGTCTGTTACACACATTATGTGAACTTAAAATGCCAATTTCTTCAAAACATGAATTACCGACAAGTGCAGGGTTTTGCTATAGCCGGTCACATTTTTCATCAGGTATAAGAATACTTGCATTGAGTATTATGATTGGTAAATTGTTTGCTATGATTTGATATTAATTAATGACAATTATGTTTTCATCATCATGTATCAAGTTGATATGTTCTGGGGGTGTTTTTTTTATCTCACTTATCTGATTTGTAATTTCTGACTCATAATAATGAAGGTTTAATTTTGATATAAAATGCAAATAAAATGTACAAGATAATATATGCAAATATTATACTTTTCTTCTGCAGGCATATTCCCCAACAATGCCAGCTACTACACCAACCGCGCCGCTGCCTACATGATGCTGGACAAGTACACAGAGGCTTTGCAGGATGCACAACATGCGGTCAAGCTGGATGACCAGTCGGTCAAGGTAAGTAATCAGTAGTCAGCAATACCATAACAATTTTAAAATGTGCACTGGGATTGGGGCAAATCAAATTTAGCCCCCTAAATGCCCCAAAATGCCCTTGAAAAGAGCCCCCATAAAATTGCAATGAGTTTAATGCAAAACAAATTATTCAGTTCTATTTTCATGCACGCGAGCCTAAGTAGTAGCCCCTGAATAAGAACTATAAGTTGCTTACCCTGGTAAGCAGGCCTTGGAAAGGTACTTTTTAGCCGCCATGAAATCAGATTTTAGTTCAAAGGTTAAAATGTCTTTGCATTTCTATGTTATTTTGGCCGGCTATGAAATTAATAAAAATTAGACTATTTGATTTAGTTTGATAGTTTGATTTGCATTGTGCACTGTACATGATGAGCCTATTGCATGTTCATGCATGCAGCACTGTAGCAAACAGTGTGAGCAGGAGGGGCAGGTGGGGAGGGGGGGGGGGGGGGGAGGTAGTCTGTCCCTCCTGATAGCCTTCTTACAAGTTTTTTAAAGAAGACAACATTTGAGGGATCATACCCAATGCAGAGAATACCCCCCCCCCCCCCCCAGCTCAAATTTTCAGGGACTATTCATCCTAGATTTAGTGTCTTATAGTGCGTACAACAATTTGTCTGGATTTCATTGTCCTTCAAAAATGGCATAGAGTTGTGAATTAATGACCATCCTAATCCATTCATTAAGGAGAAGAGTGATGAGGTCTATTGCACAGAATAAGGAGAGAAAGGGACTTTAATTTTGACTGGGTTCACTCAGGTGTGCAATTTCAAGGGCCTAAGGGCCTTGTTGTTGAATCAGTGAAAAGCTGATGGATGAAGGACTTATCAAAATAAGCCGAAAGATGGCACTGTAATTACTACTTACACTCTGGTGTTTCATCAGGTGAATCTTCAGCTCTTTATTAGCTTTAAAAAAAAAGTTTGTTTATGGCATTTGTATTTCAGCGCTTATAGCATGATTCTGGCCCAAACCCAAGTTTGTCCCCAAAACAAAAACAAAACAACATGGTCTAGAAAATGGTCTAGAAAACTGCTCTTTTCTTTAAAAGTTTTTAACAAATTTTGACAGTTTTTAGAAAAAATATAATTCTTTCCGATATTATTGAAATGAAAGAAGCTTTAAAATATCAAAAGTGCCAGTGAAAATCGCTTATTTCCTTATTGCAGAGAACTCTCATTGCTGGCAAACTGTGAGTTTTGAACGGTGTGTTCAAATAATATGAAAAGGAATTGTTAGTGTGATTACATTCTTCTTGTAGTGAAAAAAAGAGAACACGATGGGACTTGGGACCATTTAGCTCACAAATGCCTAATAGAACCCTTTTAAAAAAATACACAGCTATTACATAATTCATTGTGATAGGAGTCAAGAGGGGACTCTTCATCGGTCCTAATGGCCTTTCATCAGAAGGGAAATTTAAAAAAATAAATGTGCAGGGCTAGAAATTAGCATTTTTTTCCAATGGCCCCAAACAGACAAAACAGAATGTTCAATGTTTTCCTTTGGTTTGGGGCCTCCTAATTCATGCTTTGGACCACCAAAATGAAGAAAAAAAGATTTTCTTGTCCAATCAGGGCACCAGGAAAACGGTTCCATCCAGATGCTATCCTTGATGTACATGTAGTGTGTTAGGCTAGCATTTAACCCGTTCCCTATGAGATTCTGAAATCCCCATGCACTTTGTACATAGCCCACTCGGTTCCAGTAGGCAAGGGGTTAATAGGTGTGTTGCATTCTGGCTTAACTCTCCCAAATGGATTATTTTTACTTTCCTTATCTCCAGGGTCATTTGAGAGAAGCTAAGTGCCATCTAGCTCTTGGTTCAGTTGATGCTGCGATCAGAGCGCTGCAAAGAGTTACTGACCTGGAACCCACCAACAAACAAGCTCAATCTGAGGTGAGATATAACCATGGATCTCTATCTCTAGATTGGAGGTTTGCATTTAGTCTTGTTATGAAACTTAAGATCATTTGATTTGAGGATATGTGCCATCTTGCTCTTGGTTCAGTTGATGCTGCGATCAGAGCGCTGCAGAGAGTTACGGACCTGGAACCCACCAGAAAGCAAGCTCAATCTGAGGTGAGATATAACCATGGAGCTCTATCACTAGATTAAGATGTGTGCATTTCATTATATTATGAAATTTAAGCTCACTTCAGGGAGGCAAAATCTCGAACCCACTAGCAAACAAGCTCAGAGGTAAGATTGAACCACAGCTCTCTATCACTAGATTGGAAGTTTGCATTTCATTTTATTACTAAACAAGCTCAGTCCAGTCCGGAGGTAAGGTATCATCACAGATCTCTATCTCTGGATCTATGCATTTTGCTTGAAATTCTTTTAAATATGAAACTTACCATCATTTTGATACAGGGCTCTTATGAACCACATGGTTCCTCATGATATGAGGATCGCAATTCTGAATGTAATATGCTATTGATAAGACATGACAGAAGTGATGTGTATATAAGTTATGTTGAATTTAACTATCAATGCAATGTTATTACATTTTCTGCAAGATAAACATGTTTGTTAAATAGGATATGTTTTGTTCTCTCTGTTTTGTTTACAGATGAGAGCAGCCAAAACTGTTCAAATCCACGATGAAGCTGGCCAGAAAGCATTCACAAAAGGAGATTATAGAAAGGTAAACTATTTCTGTTTAGATGTTGTTAAATGGGACCACACCCAAAGGTAATTAGTTAGAAGAGAATAAGTGTTTGCCATATATGACGGCAATTACAGACAATAGTTTGTTTTTCTTTGTTGAAACAAGGTGCGCTTGAGAAACATCATTTATTCAATGTATAGAAACATCCTGACCTTACTGGCATTTCTTTCACAGTCTTTCAAACATATAGGAAAACAAATGTACCCTCTAAAATATGAAATAATAAAATATGAAATGTTCACTTACTCACCCTGACACTTGTAGGCCAGTTGGCCTGTCAGTTGGTAACCTCTTGGTGAACCCCCTCCACTCCATCCGGCCAAGGGTCAGTGACCCTAGGTCAATTCTCAAAGTTATATCTTCTATCTGGTCCCATCTCTGGGTCTGCCCATTGTATTGTGCTTTTATTCTAAATAAATTATCAGCACTTATTAAGATCTTATGTAAAATGAATCTACTTGTTCCAAATACAAGATTAGCATTTACATTGTTATTTCTGTATGTGTGTGAATTATGTTGTAGTTTACATAGAGATAGAGCAATAGACATTCACAGCATGTTCCAAATGCATCCAGATTGATAATTTTTTAAATTTTTAAACCAGGTTGTATTTGACATGGAGAGAGCAATAGACCATTCACCCGCATGTTCCAAATTCAAGATCCGACGAGCGGAAGCACTCCTGAAGCTGAAGCGGTTTGCAGATGCCCAGGAGACATTGAAGTAAGTTAAAAATTCTCTTTAACTAATTCCACAATTGTTGTTCTCCTTTATGTTTGATCCTACATTGGTGTACTATAAAAAAAAAAGTCCTCACAGATCCCAATGAACGTTAATTTCGAGGTTTGAGACTTTATTTCCAACAGGGCATTTCTGGGCATTAATGAATTGCTCTCTACATGTCTATCTAATCAAACAGGGGTAATTAAAAAGATATTTGGGAGTATAAATTTTTCGGTATAAAGGAGCCTAGTATTTTTCTTCATTTGAAAGATATCTGTATGCTTTTATCTTACGGTGGTGTTCTAAAAAAAGGCCCAAGGATCCTGGTGCGTGAACAGGGAATTGCTGAATTCTATTTGTCTATTAGATAAGACAGTGATATTGTAAAATATGTGACCTTACACCACAAAACGACCAATAAGTCTGGGAAAATGATAATGCTGATTTCACATGACATCACAGTAGAATTCATTACCTTTAAAATGGTATATAATTTGTCATATTCAGACCAGGCAAACCCTCTGAAAATGAGCGCCAAAGATTTGGAAAATGGCTGAAGCAGTTTTAAAACAAGGGAGAAACGGGCCACTTCAAAGATCGGTGTCCATTCAAGCACTGTAATCTGATAATTTGTATTCGATGAAAAAACATACTTAAACACGATTTATGACGATCCAAATTTCATTGAAGGTAGATTAAAATACCTTCATTCAGGAAATACAAAAATCCTGAATTTCATACTTTTAACCAAATTTGACTATTTCAGCTAATAACAGACAAACTATATCCGCGACATAACGGTCGTTTTGTGGTGTAAGGTCACATATGTACTTGCCTGCTTTTATCTTACAATGGTGTTTTAATGAAAGACCCCAAGGATCCTGATGCGCTGTACGTGCGAGGCTTGGGCCTGTACTACCAGGATAACGTTGAGAAGGCTCAGCAACATAACCAACAGAAAAGGATTGTCTACTTCAAAAATATAGAACCAGAAAATGTTTGTCATGAGTTGCATTGTATGTGCCTGTTTTTATTATACAGTGGTAATTAAAGATGATAATGTTTGTGCTTTTATCCTACAGTGGTGTACTAATGAGAGACCCCAAGGATCCTGATGCGCTGTATGTGCGAGGCTTGGGCCTGTACTACCAGGATAACATAGAGAAGGCGCAGCAACATTTCCAGCAAGTCCTGAGGTTTGCCCCGGACCACTCAAAAGCCAGATTAGCATTCAAGGTATGGTACAACAGAGAGACTTGAAAGTGATTCATTAACTTTATATATTTTCCCAAAAGTGATATTTGAGACTTTAATCATATACCTATATCATTGAAAGATTCTTGAGTTATGTGAGATTTTCATAGAAAAAGAATAAGGTTTACCTAGTGAAAAAAAAAAGTTATTCGATGTCTGTTTTTATCTTGATCATTCGCGTGAAATATCCAAATTTGGATACTATGGAAGATTTAGTCTCCGCACTTGGATACTTGTGACTACGGTCGAAAGCGTCTACTGACGGTCTAACATTAAATCTTAAATATCTCCATAATTAGGGAGACATTAAAAAAACTCTAAATCCATTTCATTCTTCTGTTACCATAAGCCAAACACGGTAGAAGAGAAGTGTGAAAGCTCTGAATGATTCTGTTTGAATTTTCACAAAGTTAATGGATCACTTTAATTAAATACCCCTTGGGGGGTTTTTTCCGTGTTTTTTTCTTCATGTAACTGAGCAATTGACCTAACCACTAATGTGGCGTTTTCTCTAACTGAAAATGACTGAAAATTTCCATGCAAAATCACATCGCAGGAATTGTGAATAGTGACCACCAAAGGGAAACAAAGAAAAGTGGCCACTCCAGGCAGGTGACACATACAGGTTGTTTTTCTCTGCCGGGATCACTTGTGGCTGTTTAAGACGGGTGGTCACTAAGACAGATTTGACTGTTCATGTATGAGCATGAGTTTTAAAAGGACCTTATGATCCTTGGACCCCGCAATTTAGAGACACATGTTTCGATAGACAGTCAGACAGATAGGCAGACGGATTGATAACCTAACTAAGCTAACTGGTTTTATGACTATAGGCCCATGTAAGTGATTCCAATTTCACCTCTGTCTCCTTATCTTTGCTTCCTAAAATTTGATTTATATGTTTTGTTTTCTTATCTTTCTCAGAAATGTAAACAAATGAAGGCGAAGAAAGACGAGGGCAACACGTTTTTCAAAACTGGCAAATACAAAGACGCGTACCAGGCGTACACCGAGGCGCTTGAAGTCGACCCGCACAACGTTTACACCAACGCCAAGCTATACTGCAACAGAGCAACTGTCGGTGCTAAGGTAACTTAAAGGGAACCACCAGGCAAAGAACAACACATAATTATATGCTTTGGTACTGTTTTGTGATATCAAATAGATACCCAACATTTTGCAAAGGGTTGTGTAATTCATAAACAAAGCAATTAATTCCCCCCACTTACGGAACCACTACTATTTCCTGGTTCCATACGGGCCAAACCTTTTTCGAGTGCGCCAATGCTATTCACGCGTACGTTCGGAGAGAATAGAATCCCGGGCGATTCGTGCGCTCTGCACACACTTAGTCTCGTACATACAGACCCCTTAACTGGAATGGTGATGCATTTTCCAATTATATATTGTTTTTCTGGACACATATTTTTGTGAACTTGTTGATGGAATGGAATACTAAAGATAATACCTTTCATTTATAAGGATACTATTTTTGGGTGGTGGTACCCTTTAATTATCTCCTTTGTACCAAAATGGAACTAAGTATGTCAAAATATAACTATTTAAAAAAGTATGCGAATAATTGTTTGAAATCAGAAATCGCTATTCAACATATGAACCGGTATGTGTATAGAAGGTCTTGAGGTTTATCCCCTCAAGTTACATCCAACACCAAACTATATGGCAACATTGCATCTCATTCATAACAAGTATGCTCCCAAGGGAGATTTGTGTAAGCTTTTATTGTACACAATTACAATTATTCTTCATAGGAAAATGAGATGACTCATAATTGTATATAGGTTTAAATTGTATACAGTAGCAGTTAGCTTCCGTATAGTTTGGATGTGGCACAGATTTGTGTAGGTTTGTATTGTACGAAGTAACAATTATGCTCCCAGGAGAGTTGAGATTGTGTTCAGATATGAGTTTGTTTGAATTGTACCCAATAACTGTGGTCCCACCCTAATTTGATTGGCTACACCTGTCTTGAATCACACCATCTAATGTTTGCCATCTCTGCCTTCTTTTTTTCCCCCTGTCCACATATGTGTACATGTGTCTCTATAGTCGAAAGTTTGCATGAAGTAATTGATGGTAAGATCTTGCTAGGATTGAAAGCTCGGCTCCTACTGTCTCTCGTGGACGTGGTGTGGCAATATTGGTAGAGCGCGCGCTTTCCGATCTCGAGATCCCGAGTTCGAACCCTGCCCACTCCGTTTGCCCTTCAGGAAGGCATTTAATCCACATTGCTGCTCTCTACCCAGGAGTATAAATGGGTACTTGGTCGGGTGTTAATTAGCCTGGGCGCTATCATATGGCTGCCATTGGCTAGTATGCTCCCCGGGGAGTTGAGATGGTGCGCAAGATAATTGTGCGGGTTCGACCTGTACCTGATGACCAAGGGTAATAATTTTTAAAAAGCGCATAGGGACATGCAATTGTGCTTATGTGTTATGCGCTATATAAAAGTGTTTCATTATTATTATTATTATTACTGTCTCTCAAATAACTGGGGTATAATAATCCTACAGAGCATAGAGACATTTTGCATAATGCATGTCATAAAAGGACATATTATTGCTGTTCTAAGTTGGATGATATGTGACCTTACACCACAAAACTACCGTTATGTCGCTGTGGTAGTTTCTCTGTTACTAGCTGAAATAGTCCAATTTTGTTGTTTAAAGGGGTAGTTTAGTTTTGGTAAGGCTGAACTTTAGTAACCAAACCTGGACAGTAACATTATAAACTAATAGTTATAACTCCACCATGCTCGAAAGGTATACAAAATTACAAACGACTAAGTAAAAAGCCTGTTATCATTACAAAAAGAGCCATTAAAACACAAGAGGGCGCTCTCTAAAGAGGCATTGATTGTAACCATTTTTCATACAAAATTATGCATGTGATGTTTTATTGAAATCATGATTAAATAGAGAGATCATCAACAACTATTTAAAAAACGCTTTTGAAAATTTTTGAAAAAGTGTTTGCATTTTAAATTTTTTTTGAAAAATGCATTTAATTATTTGGGCCCCAAATAATTATAGGTTCGGATATATTTATTGAAATTTCAGCCGTTTCTGGACCGATTTTGACCAAATAAAGTTTATTCTGCCATTAAAATTGCATGTTCTCTCAGATTCGACACTCAGTTTTTCATTACCTCACAAAAAAATTGTGATGTGCAGCGCCCTCTCTACCAAAACTAAACTACCCCTTTAAATATTTAAATATTTAAATATTATTTTTCATCAAATAAAAATGATCAGATTACAGTGCTTGAATGGACATCAGTCTTTGAAGTAGCCTGTTTTCTCCCTTATTTTAAAACTGCTTCAGCCATAATCCTAATCCTTGGCGCTAATTTCTAGAGGGTTTGCTTAGTCCGAAAATGACAAATCATATACCATTTTAAAAGTAATGACTTCTTCTTTAAAGCCATGCAAAAATTAGCACAATTATTTTCCAGACTTATTGGTCGTTTTGTGGTGTGAGGTCACATATTTAAAGTTACCATTCTGTTTCTAATTTGCTTCACAGCTGGGCAAATTGGATGAAGCCGTGGATGACTGTAGCAAGGCAATTGAGCTTGATGATCATTATCAGAAGGCTTACATGAGGAGAGGAAAATGGTGAGTGAATGATAACAAAGTCTGTCTGTTAGGCAATGCTAGGAATTACTTAATTTTATACTTTTTTAGTGGGATACGTAAAATCAAAGCATTGAAATTTGTATTTTTTCCCCGCTCTTATTTCAGCAAAAACTAATATGAAATTAAAACTAAATTTAAAGTCTCTTAGGAGTCTTAGACAATGTTGCAAGCATAGGCAATGAAACTGGTATTATGATTTGCCCATTAAAACGGATGTTTTTGCACATGACAACAAAGTTACCAAGTCAACAAAGATTTGCATCCTGGTAACTTTCTTCTAAACCACATTTTTATCTGATTTCTGATTTATTAATGCTCACAGTTACATGGAGGCAGAGAAATATGAAGAAGCGGTGCGAGATTACGAGAAAGTGTTTCAAATGGACCACACAAGAGGTGAGGGCACTGAATATATTATCCAGGGCTTAACAGATGTCAGGCAAGGGGCCATCTACAAAGTACGTACGCACAAGAGAGAGGGAGGGGGGCTGGGGGGCTTCACGCTGATGCGTACCCTACATTCAACCACATGCATAAAAAGTGCGTACAGGGGGGGGAAGGGGGGGGGGGGGGTTCAAATTTCGGACAATAATTTGCGTACGTACTTTGTAGATGGCCCCCAAGTAAAACCACGAGAGAAAAGTGTAATTCCTTGCGTGCAAATCTCATCTAAAAACAAGAGACAAATTTGCCTAGCAGATCAAGCTACCTAGCACAATTATATTTTGTTCAAACATAGTTTTTCTGCACAAGTTAATTTTTTGTTCAGGCAAGTAATGTTTGAAAATTCATGACATTTATTTGCCCAAATGGGTACACAGAAAAAACAGTGAGTATGGAGACTTGTTTTATCTAATTATGATTGATTTTGCAATAACATGCTTTCTCCTCCTGGCCCCATCCCAAGTATTTCTGGGACTAGCCCACAAAGGTGACGCTGATGTTGATATTAGAGGATGGTACCAATTGATGACAAGGAATGAGATTATGACTGTGAAGTTATCCTTGGTGATGGTATTATAAGTGGTATTGTTATATTGGCGTCGATAGCACCTTTCGTTCTTTTTGTTTTCATAGAAAACAACATGTTAATCCAAGAGGCCAAGAGATAGACACATGAATCATTGGATGATGCTTGTGATGATGATGTGGAGGTGTTGTGGCGCGATGGGACTTCTACGCACTGAACCCAAATTCGAACTCAATCAATGCCCCTGCATTTTATGTCCTTCAGCAAGGCATTTAATTAAGGCTGAGTCGGTTCGGTCGATCACACCGGTTACCGACCGTTTCAATCGGGACCCGGTTTCGTTTTTACGGAAACGGTGCCCCGAATAAAACAAAATAATATAAAAATGTTAAAAAAGAAATTAAGATTTATCACTTAATGTAGCGGAATTCAAATAAAAACGGGGCAATCAATATCATTTACTTTAAAGAGTGGTTATTTTCGAGAAATTCTTGGTTCGTTACTTCGTTTAACAGTCAGAAATTGAACAGGAAGCGCAAAATTGCTAGTCATTTGAACGCTATTGCCTACGGATGTTCACACAAAGTTAGGCCGACACTCCCGGGGAGTGTATGTATGATCGAGCTGATCAGCCAGTGCATTCAAAAAGTGGCTCAAAGTACGTATTTGGGTAATTTATACCATTTTAAAATGTTTTGATATTCTATTTTAATACATGATTCTATGGTGTTTGAAAGCTGAACAGAATAAAAAATAAGCCCCGAAACAATGAAAAAAACTGTGCAAATTATCAGGAAATTTTGATCGCAGCGGTGCACCGCGATGCTAGCTGGCCGACTGAAGCTAGCGTGCGTGCGTGCGCGCCGCGCCAGGATCTGAAGTTAGCTAGCATATCATATAGCATGCACTCGGGACCCGAAAACTTGCTGCTAACTTTAACCTTCGATTTTAGCGGCTTGTTTCAGCTTGCTGAACAAACGATCGATTTCTAGGTCCAATTTACTTCGGAAAAAATACTTTTCTTGCGAAACGTGAGTTAATTCTGGATAGTCTGTAACTATTTTCCCATAAAGATTGATATGTAAATCCATAAAAGCGTCAATATTTGTAATGTTATTTGCATATAAAAAGAGAAATATAAAGCCCCAAACAGTGCATTTTTGCCGATGCTTGCACGATTGCGTGATTTTACCGGTCCGAGTTTCGATGACAAAAATTTATCGGGATACCGGTTCCCGACCGGTTACAGTTTATCAGGACCCGGTTCCGAATATATCCGACATGACTCGGGCTTACATTTAATCCACATTGTTGCTCTCTACCCAGGAGTATAACAAATGGGTACTTGGGCAGGTGTTTAATTAGCCTGCAGGGCTCTCTAGTATATAGTAGAGCAGCTTTGGCTACTAGTATGCTCCCCTGGGAGTTGAGATGGTGCACAAGATAATTGTGTGGGTTTCATGTGTACCTGATAATGACAAAAGGTAACAATGCGTCTCTGAATAGGGCACCTAGGTACATGGCACTCTATGATGATCATGATTTTTCCCCCTTTTTAGCTCACCTGAGCCAAAGGCTCAAGTGAGCTATTGTGATCGCTTTTTGTCCGTCGTCCGTCGTCCGTCGTCCGTCGTCCGTCGTCCGTCGTGCGTCGTCCGTCGTCCGTCGTCCGTAAACTTTTTACATTTTCATCTTCTTCTCCAGAACCAATGATCGGATTCCAACCAAACTTGGCAGGAATCATATTTAGGGGTAGAGGAACCAAAGTTGCTAAAATGGTGGGCGTGGCCCCCAGGGGGGCCCTGGGGGAGGGCACCAAATGTAAAAAATATGTAAATTTTAAACATCTTCTTCTCAAGATCCAGAAGTATGACAGACCTGATATTTCATATTTAGATGCCTCTATTGATGAAGAATGAAAGTTGTTCACAAGATTTTTGTGGGTGGTCCCATAAGGGCCCTGTGGGCGTAACAGTTTTTTTGGGGGCCCTACCATAGGAAATCTACATTTTCATCTTCTTCTCCAGAATCAATGATTAGATTCCAACCAAACATGGCAGGAATCATCTTTAGGGGTAGAGGAACCAAAGTTGCTAAAATGGTGGGCGTGGCCCCCAGGGGGGCCCTGGAGGAGGGCACCAAGTGTAAAAAATATGTAAATTTTAAACATCTTCTTCTCAAGATCCAGAAGTATGACAGACCTGATATTTCATATGTAGATGCCTCTATTGATGAAGAATGAAAGTTGTTCACAAGATTTTTGTGGGTGGCCCCACAAGGGCCCTGTGGGCGTAACAGTTTTTTTTGGGGGCCCTACCATAGGAAATATACATTTTCATCTTCTTCTCCAGAACCAATGATTAGATTCCAACCAAACATGGCAGGAATCATCCTTAGGGGTAGAGGAATCGAAGTTGCTAAAATGGTGGGCGTGGCCCTCAGGGGGGCCCTGGGGGAGGGCACCAAGTGTAAAAAATATGTTAATTTTAAATATCTTCTTCTCAAGATCCAGAAGTATGACAGACCTGATATTTCATATTTAGATGCCTCTATTGATGAAGAATGAAAGTTGTTCACAAGATTTTTGTGGGTGGCCCCATAAGGGTCCTGTGGGCCAGTTTTTTTGGGGGTCCTACCATAGGAAATATACATTTTCATCTTCTTCTCCAGAATCAATGATTAGATTCCAACCAAACATGGCAGGAATCATCTTTAGGGGTAGAGGAACCAGTAGGGGGTGCGCCTTATACACGAGTGCGCCGTACACACGGAGATTTACGGTAAATGACAATGCAAGTTGTCATATCGCAGAATGGCCCCATAGGGTCCCTATGTGAGTGGGGTTAATATGCTGAAGTGGTCAGTGGCTGGTGAAATGTGTTAAGCTTTGTCTTATATGTGTGTCTGTCTTTTTTTATGATTCACCCAAACATTATGGTAAATCATAATGTTAGGTACAGGGGATCAAAAGTTATTGATTAAATAGTACATCACATTATAGATTTTGGCATGATTTCAACTAATTTCATATCTTCTGAGGGTGCCAGAGAGAACATGCGCCAGATGTGAATTGATTGACCTCAGGTGAGCGTCGTGCCCCCCTGGGGCTCTTGTTTGTAAAAATAATAGATAAATAATAAACTGCATGTTGCTTACTCCAATAAGTCTGAACCAAGAGTTGATGGTGGTGGCAGTAGTGGAAGTAGAGGCAGCAATGATGGCGATGGTGGTGGCGACAATGATTATAACGATGACAATGATTATGATAATGAAGATAGTGATGATATGGACCAAATCTTGTCATTTTCTCTTCCTTTTCCCACAGAAGACAAGAAGGTTACTCCAAGAAGAAAAGTGCACGCTGTGATATTTTGATGATGATGACAATGATGATGATAAGATATAAATGACGATGACAATGTTCATGGCAGTGAAATTGAATAGAACTCTTTTTTTTTTTTTTGCGAACAACAAAAGGTCACTCCATGAAGCGTAGCTCGAGTTGAAGAAGAGCAAGAGGAAAGATTACTACAAGATTCTGGGGCTCGCTAAGAGTGCTTCAGAGAATCAGAAGATAAACATAGTAATATACACGGCATTGAAAATAATTTTGTTTCCTCTTTTGTACAGAAAACAAAAGGTTGATCCACGAAGCAAAGCTCAAGTTACAGAAGAGCAAGAAGAGAGACTATAACATGGTTTTCGGGCTCATGATCATGACTCTTTTCCTATTTTTGTAAAGATGCCATGTTACTCCGTAACGAGAATGGTAATGATATTGACGAATGGTGGTGGTAGTGGTTTTCGCTGATACTGATGATGTTGACCAACTCTTGACTTTTCTCCATTCATCTTCTTTTTTTGTTTGGTATTCCACAGAAAACAAAAGGTCACTCCATGAAGCGAAGCTCGAGTTGAAGAAGAGCAAAAGGAAAGACTACTACAAGGTTCTGGGGCTCGCTAAGAATGCTTCAGAAGATGAGATCAAGAAAGGGTATAAGAAGCATGCCCTCCTTCACCACCCAGGTATGCTAACAAAAATCAAAGAGAAATCATGTCTAGAATTTGTTTACTAAGAAATGCTTGCTTTATTTCTTGCGTAACACATTTTTTTGTTTAGATAGTTATCTTAAAGGGACAGGTCCACTTTTACAAAACGTCTGAACATCTTTCTGTTGACGGATGGGGATCAATGTAACACGCAAAAAAAAAATCAGAGCGAACAGCCCTCTAATTTGGATTCTACGAATGAAAAACGAATGCGTCCCTCCATTTAAACTATATATCGGTCAATAAAGGAGTTCAACTGATTTAGCATAATATTACAACAATATAGTACTAATTCTCGTGAAGGTATTGTGAAGCCGACATTTGTTAACGTATGTCACGGAAAAAGATCTCAAAAAGAAAGAATATATAATTACATGTAGTCAGTTTAAGCGATGTTTGGGTATTTTGCTTGGTAAACGCTCACACATTCAACTTATGCGCGAGTCACGTAGCTAGCGCGGGTCACTTAGGGGTCATGCATACCGATCTGGCACTCTGTGAAATCTATGTACGAACTTACTCACCGGCCGAAAATACTTATGTACCTAATTAACCGACGTCCCTCAGTTTATTCAGTTTTAGGTCTATAACTCCACGAAAAAGAGATTTCAAGCCCTAATTTTTTCAGGCATGCTATTAAATGACATTTCCTTTCATATAAGACAATAACCTCGCAACTTTTGAATTTTGGCTTGCAAAAGTGGATGTCTCCCTTTAAAGGTACTGATTAGCATTGTCAGAGGACACATTGCAAAACTGTTTAATTTTGGAGGTGAAACATAAATTGTCATATATGTGTATGTATATCCAAGCCTCCACACTAACTTTTTTTTTCTTTCTACTGGCCCATTTGGGCAAGTAAAATCATAAATGTTCAAATTTGACTTGCCCAAAGAGAAAATTTACTTGCCCGCTTACTTCTAGATGAGATTATAGTGTAATGAACTACATTCTACTCTTACTCTTGTAATTGCAGAAATATCAGTTGCCATATCAGGCAACCAAAATTTAAAAAATTTGACTTGCCCAGGGCAAGTGCTAGTGTCGAGCGAGCCTTGGTATATCAAATAACTAAGTAATAGGAACATTCTGGAAAATATTTCCATAGTACGTAATTCTTCATTCTGTGGAGATGTTGTGGCGCCATCGGATAAGTGCTTGACTTCATATCACTGGAACTGGTGGTATGAAACCAATTAATGTTCCGGCATTTATGTCCTTCAGCATAGCATTTTATCTACATTGCTGCTCTAACCAGGAGTAAAAATTGGTACTTAGTTGAGTAATTCTTTGCATGTAGTGCCCTATTAGAGTAGCTTGGGCTGCTATGCTCCCTAGGTAGTTGATATGATGCACAAGATAATTTTGCGGTTTTAAACTGTACTCGATGACCAAGGATAATAATAATGCGCCTCTGAATTGGGCTTCTAGATACACGGTGCTCTGTAAATGCTACATATTATTATTATATTTTAATGAGATTTTAGTTTAGCTTCATGTCGTAATGTTTTTGCTTTCTTTATCTAGATCGCCATGCCAGCAAGTCGCCGGAGGATCGCAAGCAGGAGGAACTCAAGTTCAAGGAGGTTGGGGAGGCGTACGGGGTGCTGTCCGACGCCAAGAAGAAGATGCGCTACGACAGCGGCCAGGACCTCGAAGACCTCGATGGATTCTCAGGAGGTAAGATTTACATTTGTTTTGTTTCTGTAGTGTTGATTGGTCTATTTATAATTCTTAGGATGAAATATGTCGCAAGTTTGGCATTAAGACAAGATTCTTAATGTTATGAAAGCTTGTTCTCCGACGCCAAGGAGAAGATGCGCTATGATAGTGGCCAGGGGGGCGTTGCATAAAACTAAAAACGCAAAGTTGCGCTTGATTTTCGACGCAAGTCACCAAAAATCAAATGCAACTTTGCGTTTAAACACAACTCTGTTGCATAAAGACTTGAGCTTGAAATCAAACGCAACTTTGCGTTTGATTGATATCAAACGCAAGTCAAATTATGATATGGATCTAACGCAAAGTTGCGTTTGATTTTGCGTTCGATCAAACGCAAGATCAAACGCAAGATCAAATGCAAGTTTGAGTTTTATGCAATGCCCACCAGGACCTAGAAGACCTTAATGGATTCTCAGGAGGTGAGATGCACTTGCATGTTGGTTCCTGTAGAGTGTTACTTGGTCTATAAATCTTGTTTAGAGTGCAAAATGTTCGAAGTTTGGCTCCTGGGCAATTCCGTATGAGAGAAGGCAAAAACACCACATCTCAAAGTTGAGCAATCTTCCCTAAATCAAACTGTTATCAATAGAGGAAAACTTGAATTTTAGGAAACTGAAAACCGTTTGTATATAGCTCGATTGGTTTTTCAAATATTTCTGCTTGAATTGAACAGAAATTTATGACCTTTTATTCATAAATCAGCTTCATTTTGTGAAAATAAAGTGAATCTTTTAATTCAATGACTGTTTCTGCTCATTTTCTCATATTTTCCATATGATGTTGTAACAAACACAAATTGTAAAGCATGGGCAGTAACTTCATTGCATATTTTTTTGAGAAATTTTTAAAATCTATGTGTCGTGGTAATTTTGTACCGTAATATATATTTATAGGATTGTACACTTGAATATATATTTCTGTAATATTTTATCGTAATGTTACATTATTTTAGTTCTGTACTCAGTATAATGTTGGTATGCAATATAGAAGAAAGCCAAGTTCGCCAGTTTTATATGTAGTGGTATACTAGATATATTTTAATGAAGAAAGCTAAGTTGGTCAGCTCTCTCTATCTAGATCCTCTTTCAAAGCTATGAGTCTACCCTTTTCTTTCATTCCCACCCCTCTATTGATCCTCCCTGCATCGCCCCTATTCATGTCCCCCATAAACCCGCCTTGTACCAAGCTGCTGGGCCGCCCTTTTCAAACACTCCCCCAGCCCCAAGCCCAACTCAGGACAAGTTCAATGCCCTCTTTGTTCTGCGTTATATCCTCTTCTTTTATGTCATCTTTCTTAGTTACATCAAGTTTGTTTGGTGTGTACTAACAACTTGAATCTTGCTTTTAGAGAAAAGGTATAAATATGAGGTGTTAGAAAGCTAATATCATTCCTCGTAAAAGTAACCGTGTTGTGAAGTTGGATCCTGGACCAGTGGACCTAAAAGCCATTTTGTTAGTGTAGTGCTGGTGGAAGCTGTCCTTGAATTGCTGATAATAAGGTGTTGATGGTTACGCTGTAATCTGTATAAAACTGTGTTGTGTCAGGTTTTCGGTCAGGTTTCAACTTTCCGTTTTAGGTCTTAGTCGTTAGTTTTTGGTTTCGAGTTTTAGCTTTTAGTTTTCGTTTTAGCTTTAGTGTTAGTTTTAGTTTTTACTGCTAGGTTTTCAGTTTTCAGGTTTTCCGTTTAAGGTTTTCTGTTTCAGCTTTCTATTTGGTTCTCGGTTTTAGTCTTTAGTTTTAGTTTAGTTTTAGGTTTTCTTTTTTAGTTTTCATTTATGTTTTGGTGTTTTATATTTGGAATTTAATAAAGAGTTAAAAGTTAAGTTATTGTCTTCAGTGTCTTCCTTTCCATAAAGTCTTCTAGTAAATGAACCAGGGATAGATTTGTTAGGTTTTTATATGATTTATTGATTAATTTATTTTAATACCTGCGGACCAGTTTCGCAGGTCACATAATTTTGGTGCCGAAACCCGGGAAGACTGAAAAGAAACACTGTTGTAAATTTAAACAATAACTCGCCAAATTGGGATAACTTTAATGAATTGAATAGGCCAAAAAGGGAATATTTTTAACATGATAAGCCTGACACAGCATAGCAAGGTTACAGGAATCAACATGGAGACGCCCACCCCACTGAAATTGTCAACTCCCATCGGAGGTGAGACGTGCTCACCGCTGAGAGCAGGAACGACAACCATCGGACCAGCGCCCGAGTGGGACCGGTATAGGGCAGCTACCCCCCTTCAATTTGCAGGGTTAGACCCCATGCCGTCAAGGGCAGAGCTAGCATGGAGCAGCGGACCACGTTACGTGACATCGCACCAGGTGGAGCCAGTGTCCACATTCAGCGGCAAAGGAGGACTTAAGGTGGAGGATTGGGTCAGGGACATGAAGTATGTACTTGAGTCAAAAGGTCCAATGCCTCCACATGTGCAGTTTAACGAGGTCGTTCGACATACTGGAGGACGGGCTCGGGACCTCATCCTGAACTTGGAGCTGGATAGCGACCGATGCCTCACACCGGCTGCAGCCTTTCGGGAGCTGTTGGAGGAGTATGGCGATGCGGACTACACTACCTCACCGATGGCGAGTTTCTACGCACGGGTCCAGCACTCCAACGAGACAGCCACAGAGTATGCTGTCGCTCTTGAGGCCAAGCTGCGGGTCGCGAAGGACAGGAGAGACAGAGCAGCGATGGTCGAGCAGGCGGCACGTGACAGCATGCTGTGCATCCAGTTCATGCACGGTCTACGGGATCAAGGAGTGAAGGCTCGACTTGCACCGATGCGGCCTCGGGAGATGACGTTCCACGACTTGAGGAGAGAGCTGCGCATCATCGCGGAGGAAGAACGTCATAACTCAGCCCAGGTCTACAGACAGGAGGTGCGACAGGCAGAGCCAAGACAGGCAGAGCCAAGACAGGCAGAGCCAAGACAGGCAGAGCTTAGACAGCCAGCACCACCCGAGAATCGAGCCATCGATGAGCTGACACGGGCTATGTATCAGCTGATCACGACCCAGCAGCAGCAAATGGAGTCTGTGAACATGGCCATGGATTCGGTGAACAGGGCCATGGAGGAGAATCGTCGGAGGATAGCTGCCTTCGAGACCCAGCTCCAGCAACCCAGGGGCCCCCGTGACGACAGAGGGATAGGCGAACAGCGAGGAGGAAGGCGACCACAGCTTAGCGTCTGCTACACGTGTGGACAGCCGGGCCACTTTTCTAGGTCTTGCCCTAATCAGCGGCAGATGCAAGGTGCCCCATCCCAAACTGACAATGCTGTCAGCTTATCGAGACTCGCGAGCGAAGATGTTAAGGTAATCTTTGATGAGGCAGTTCACGGCAAGCATCATAAGCCAGTAAGACAACCTAATCCCCAGTCTGAGTCACCATCTCACAAAGCCACTGCGTTCAACATGGCGACTCATGCTTCAACGTCGGAGCAAACGGTGGGTCAGGGGTCGACTAAACTTGAAGCGAGAATTGGCGCCCAAGATGTAATAGCAGCGCAGGAAGCACATGAAGCTCTGCGAAAGGTAGCTGAATGGATATCCCAGGGACAGAGGCCCAGCCGACGGCAGAGCCGCAAAGAGACGCGGCTAGTGAGGAGACTACTTGGGAAATGGGAGCATCTCGAGCTGAAGGACGGGATGCTGTTGTACCGAGCTAAAGACAGTAAGTCAGCTGTACCTGTTCTCCCAAGGAAACAGCGGAATCAACTTCTTCGCAGCATTCACGACAAGATGGGACATCCAGGATATGAGCGGACTCTTCATCTCCTACAATCCCGCTGTTTCTGGCCAGGTTTAGCTGCAGAGGTGCGCTCATATGTACAGCGATGCAAGCGGTGCACCCTGCGAAAGACACCAGACCCACATGCCAGAGCCCCACTAGAGAGCATCAGGTCGACCCGCCCCCTCGAACTGGTATGTCTTGATTTCCTGTCCCTCGAATCATCTATGGGTGG
This sequence comes from Echinarachnius parma, assembly GCA_037951105.1. Lineage (NCBI taxonomy): Eukaryota > Metazoa > Echinodermata > Echinoidea > Clypeasteroida > Echinarachniidae > Echinarachnius > Echinarachnius parma. The sequence continues at coordinate 29,236 of JBAMJV010000740.1, read as the reverse complement.
GATAGAAAATATCCTGGTGATCACCGACCACTTCACCCGTCACGCCCAAGCCTACCCGACCAGAGACCAGACTGCACTGACCGTCGCTAGAGCCCTGTGGCAGAATTACGCTGTGCACTATGGAATCCCTGAGAGAATTCACAGCGACCAGGGTAGATCCTTCGATGCTGCTATCGTCAAAGAGCTGTGCAGTCTGCTGGGCGTCGACAAAAGCAGGACCACACCCTATCACCCCCAGGGGAATGGTATGACGGAGAGGTTCAATAGAACCCTGCTCGACGTGTTGGGGACACTACTACCCGAACAGAAAGCGCGATGGAAAGACCATGTATCCGCCATGACCTTCGCATATAACGCAACATGCCACTCTTCAACTGGATTCACGCCTCACTACCTGATGTTCATGAGAGAACCAAGGACCCCAGCTAACTTGGTGCTGGACATGGATGCGGACAGGGATGCGACCCAAGGACAAGCCGAGTACGTCCACCAAGTTAGAGAAGGCCTGGAGGATGCGTTCCGCGCTGCTAACACTGCGGCTGACCAGGCGAGGACGAAGCAGAAAAGGGCGTATGACCAGAAATCAAAGGGGATAGACTTTAAGGTAGGCGACAAAGTGATTGTCGCAAACAAGAACCTCCGGGGTAGGAGAAAGATCGCGGATAGGTGGGAGGAGCATCCCTACACCGTTATCAATAAGGTCAAGGGTCAGGCTGTGTATGTTGTACGTAGGGACGACAACGGTATCGAGCGCACTATTCACAGGAATATGCTGACAGCGTGCACATTCCTCACGGATGGCTATGATGCCTCCAGCGAGGAAGAGGACGCGGTTAGTGAAGTTGAGGAGACGGTTTCCAATGACATCCTCAGTCCCGATATGTCCCTTTCTGAAGCCGACTCTACACCCCATCCCAAGCCCCAGAGAACTCAATACCCCAAAAGGCGACGTAAGGCCCCTGATCGGTTTGGACTGTAGAATAATAGTTCATTTGTCATATACATTGTACTGTAATGTATTGTTGAGGACACCAATATTCAAACTAGTGGTGAATGTTATGTCAATTTTTACATTCAGATTACATTTAGATTATTTTTATTGTTGAGGACAACAATGTTTAAACTAGTGGTGAATGTCGTGGTAATTTTGTACCGTAATATATATTTATAGGATTGTACACTTGAATATATATTTCTGTAATATTTTATCGTAATGTTACATTATTTTAGTTCTGTACTCAGTATAATGTTGGTATGCAATATAGAAGAAAGCCAAGTTCGCCAGTTTTATATGTAGTGGTATACTAGATATATTTTAATGAAGAAAGCTAAGTTGGTCAGCTCTCTCTATCTAGATCCTCTTTCAAAGCTATGAGTCTACCCTTTTCTTTCATTCCCACCCCTCTATTGATCCTCCCTGCATCGCCCCTATTCATGTCCCCCATAAACCCGCCTTGTACCAAGCTGCTGGGCCGCCCTATTCAAACACTCCCCCAGCCCCAAGCCCAACTCAGGACAAGTTCAATGCCCTCTTTGTTCTGCGTTATATCCTCTTCTTTTATGTCATCTTTCTTAGTTACATCAAGTTTGTTTGGTGTGTACTAACAACTTGAATCTTGCTTTTAGAGAAAAGGTATAAATATGAGGTGTTAGAAAGCTAATATCATTCCTCGTAAAAGTAACCGTGTTGTGAAGTTGGATCCTGGACCAGTGGACCTAAAAGCCATTTTGTTAGTGTAGTGCTGGTGGAAGCTGTCCTTGAATTGCTGATAATAAGGTGTTGATGGTTACGCTGTAATCTGTATAAAACTGTGTTGTGTCAGGTTTTCGGTCAGGTTTCAACTTTCCGTTTTAGGTCTTAGTCGTTAGTTTTTGGTTTCGAGTTTTAGCTTTTAGTTTTCGTTTTAGCTTTAGTGTTAGTTTTAGTTTTTACTGCTAGGTTTTCAGTTTTCAGGTTTTCCGTTTAAGGTTTTCTGTTTCAGCTTTCTATTTGGTTCTCGGTTTTAGTCTTTAGTTTTAGTTTAGTTTTAGGTTTTCTTTTTTAGTTTTCATTTATGTTTTGGTGTTTTATATTTGGAATTTAATAAAGAGTTAAAAGTTAAGTTATTGTCTTCAGTGTCTTCCTTTCCATAAAGTCTTCTAGTAAATGAACCAGGGATAGATTTGTTAGGTTTTTATATGATTTATTGATTAATTTATTTTAATACCTGCGGACCAGTTTCGCAGGTCACATATGCACATTTGATCGTAATTCCGTTACGATAAAACGATTTAAGTTTTTCTCAATATCTTATTACTTGTTCTTTAGTCATGTCATTGTGAATTCTCTTCCTTCACCACAGTCCTAAGAACTTCCAACATAATTTTCTGAAATAATGTCACTACTTTTTCCCAAAATGGCGTAACAGTATTAGTAATTCCGTTACGTAACGGAATTACATGCACATGGTTTGTAAGGTATTGAATGATATTGCTGAAAATAACATTTTTTCTTGTTCTGAATGTAGAAATACCCTTTAAATAGCATGAACTGTAGCCATGTAGACAATAAGTCATTATACATACAGTACATGTACTGTACAATGTTACTTTATCTGACTCATTACCTCACATGCTTCATATTGCATCAATGGTGATTTAACTAAATTGATACACGATAGATAATTTCTCTAATTTCTCCACGAACATAATAGAGATGATAATGTTCTATCATTAAATTAGTTTCCAGCAAGAACCACTTGACTGAAATTATGAAGATGCAGCAGATTCATGTTTGTACTTTAGAAAGGGAAAAACAAAAACAATAACAAAAATTTTAAAATATCCAGTAATTAGTATGACACTGGTTCTACATTTATTTTTTCAAATTAATTTACATTGATGTATTTTAAGATATAAATCATTCCTTCAACTTTCAAGGAGATTTAATATTAATAATTTTGTATGTAGATTTGAATATCATTGATCAGTTAAGGGCTCATAACTCACCATTAATTATGTAAATTTGTATTAAACTGAAGCATATAAAATCAAACATAAATACAGAATAGGCTTCAAGATATTCAAAACTATACATAATACAGGCTAAGATATATGTTTTATTCATTATCATAAAGTCAGAATTCATTGAGTGTTCAGTGTGCTTCTGTATGCAGATCAAAGAAGATGTACAAAGTATTTGCATTTTCAAATGGGAATTCCTAAAGGTGTCTTTCATTTTTTGCAATTCGATTTTTATATTTTATATGCCAACTTTTTGTATTTGGATCATACATGTTTATATCCGTACATGTATTTCATGAAATAAAATGAAAACGCATTCTAAATTGATTTGAGAGTAAATTAAGATCACTTTAGGATGAATTTTTAAAAGAATAATTTTAGAATATAACAAGAGTTTATATATAACAAATCTCGATTTGTTTGTAATTCTGTTATGCACACACATAAATTCAGGACTTGTTCTGGTCCTTATGTAAGAGTTTAACAATGCATACATTGTTTAACAATGCATACAAATTAACAATGCATACAAATTCTTTACTATAGACTGTACGCAGAAAAATGTAACCAAGAAATTGCATTTTCATGGGTGGATTCATGGGTGGATTTCACAGGCGTAATTCCGTTACAGTGACATTCGTTTGTCTTAAGGTAATTTCAGAGGTTAAAATAGATAATTTCTGGAAAAAAGATGTACCAAATTCAAGTTTGTAACTTAAATGATAAGTTTTTATTACCAATGAAGAATTTTTTGTGGTAGCTTTTGCAGAAAATCATTACAAAGTTAGTGTTGAATAAAAGACCCCTTTCCGTTATGATTGTATTTTGGTCTCCTGACGCTACAGTGTTATAGATTTGTACCTCTAGTACCCCTGCCAGTTATTAAAGTTGTAAAAACTGTGGAAGTGAAAGGAATTTTAAATATGATTAAGAAAACAGAGCTAAAAATCACTTATATGTCATTCTGTAACAGTGGAATTGCCCATTCACAATGCATTTCCATTCACACAGATTTCCAATATTCAGGAAGTTTACGAGGCTTTATAGCATTGAAAGTTGAATTATTTGACCTGTTTGTGATTTTAAATTGTTTAAATGTTTCTTGATATTGATGATGTGCAGTTCTTTAGCATGTCACATAATGTAGGTACTTTTTTTTTTTTTTTACTTTGGGTTTTTTCCAGGGGGGGTAAACTCAGCCGCCATGATGGTTAGGTATGTATGCGATTAGAAGCAGTTTAGCTACGTCACAAAACGTCATCAAAAGTATGACAGGCTGTGTATTTCGAAATTGATCTGGAATTTAATAATAGAATACATCCCATTGAGCGGTGAAATATTCACCACCTCTTTATCTAGCGTAATCAATTTGTGTTGCCCTTTTCTACCCCATTAATAAGAGCACTTTTTTAGTTACATTTTGTGTTAAATACTGTTTATGATTGCTCAATATTTGCAGAAGGGTCGCTCTTCATACACGGATCACTGTCTCAGCCAAGGGCAAAAATTGTTTACAAATTCATCGCGCGCAAAATCACAAATGTACGCGCTAATGACATCTTTGCCATAGAAAATGTACAGTGTGAGTGCGCTTGGTAAAGTGCGCGCCTTACGCACATTCTTATTGTTTCGTCATATTATTTCCCCACAATGCAGTTTTGTGACGAACTTCCTCCGTTCAATACTGCTCGTAAACACGACCGTCAGCCCGCCATTGTTTTATGTACAAAGGGTATGGGGTACGGTACCTACGGGCAATACAGTTTACCTTCTAGTTCTACAACGGCAGTGTTGGAGTCATACTTCTATGGTTTTTTCACAATTTAACCATTTTTCTTGAAGGAAAGGAAAAATTAAAAAATGTTGCTATTTTTTACTTCAAATATGGTTATTATTGTCAAATTATTGATTTTTGAAAAGTATTGAAGCTAAAATGTGAATTTGTTGTTGTTCATGTACCGATTTGTGGAAAAGTTGATCCCACTGCTCAAGTTGTGTAATTCCGTTACACACTTTAGTGGACATAGTTTCTAGGATTTTTCTTTCATTTAATTGATGCAATCCTTTTTAATTTCTTGCCTACTAATATGAAGCTGAAAATAAACCGAAATAAAGCTGGAGTTTAGCAATATTTTTTTCAAATTTCACTCTTATTTGTATTTTGGCCATATTTTCATTTGTTTTACACATAACAAGTTCAAAATTTGCTTTACAGATATGTCAAATTATGGTTTATATTCAAGTGCTAGATAGCCTTGATGTTTGCATTAGCATGTAAGAAAAGTTGAGTGCAAAATAATTGAGTTTTCCTTGTAACTTTCAGAGATGTAATTCCGTTACAAATTTGTGTAATTCCGTTACAGTGGTCTTTTTTCAAAAAAGTGAATTTGTGAACTTATCATCGTGTTGTTTATGCACGTACTTGTTCTAAAATGAAGTTGACATTATCAAGATAGAAAAAATACATAAAATCAGTTTCAAAGTGTCTTATATTTCAGAGAAACTCAACGCAAACTTGTAGCAAAAAAAAAACTCCATTCTCCGGTAATTCCGTTACGGTCACACATATTGGTCTAGTGTGCAACAACACATGGAAGATATAAAACCATTTCCCTATCATGTTGTAGCCTGGTTACCCGTGCAACTTATATAAGTATCAAAATTTACTCAAGTCATGAGAATATTGCGCAGGGAATGAAATAATGAGCAAAAAACGTCTCTGAATGTAATTCCGTTATGGTGGAATTGCCCTCCTGGCCTAGATTCTCTGCCAGATGTTGATATTTACAGCTTTCTGTCCATGCTACTGGCTAGAACACCAAAGACCTGCATGGATTTTCAGGAGGTAAGATACAGTAAGCATTTGTTTATATAATGTCCCAAGTTTAGCCCTTTGACAAGATTCTTTATCAGAATCTTTTAAAAAGATCAGAACCTCAAAGACTTGGGTGGATTCTCAGGAGGTCACAATCAGTTGCATTTAGTTTCAGTATCTTGCTTAGGTGCAAATTGTTTTTGGTAAAGCTTTCTGTCCGACTCCAAAAAGAAAATGCTTTTTTTTCTTCTTCAAACGCTTTATATTTTTTACTAATTACTACCACTTATTTATTTGCTTTTCTTCCTATCCAGCCGGCTTCGACCCCAACCACATATTCCAGACGTTCTTTGGCGGCCCTGGAGGCTTCTCAGGGGGGTTCCCCGGTGGTGGAGGAGGAGGAGGAGGGGGCTTCCCAGGAGGCTTCCACTTTCAGTTCTGAGCAAGAGGACTCCCGATTGTGTCTCCACCTGGAGCTAAAAAACTATTTTCTGATTGTCTCCACCGGGAGCTAAGAATGAACTTCTGATTGTCCAAACCTGGAGCTAAGAAACTATCTCCTGATTTTCTCCACCTGGAGCAAAGAAATAATCTACTGATTGTCTCCACCAGGAGCTAAGAATAAACTTCTGATTGTCTCCACCAGGATCTAAGAAATGATTTCCTAAATTTCTCTGCCTGGAGCTAAGAAAGAATCTCATGATTGTCTCAACCTGGAGCTAAGAATTGATCCCCCGATTGTCTCCACCAGGAGCTATTTTACAATCTCTGTGAAATAATTGATCATGTCTGGAGTGGAAGCAAGAAAGAAATCTCATTGGAATCTGGCAGCTTTCCAGGAGGGGAGCCAATTTCCTGAAGGTTTCTCCTCCCAGTTTTTAGGGACAAGATCCCTTAGTCCATTGACCTGGAGGCAGGAGCCAATACAACTTCTTAATTTACCTCTGATCATAGCAAACATTATCTGCCTACCATGGAAGCAAGAATTGTTATTCGTTGAATCTGGCAGGCAACCAAGAGGAGAGGCAGTTTACCGGGGTGTTCTTCTAGTTTTTAAGAGATCCCTTATTCCCTCCACCTGGAGACTGGAGCCGAGATATGGTCTCCTTTAATTGTCGAGCCACAAAACCTTACTTATCAACCATGCAAGCGAGAAATATCGCCTCCAACCGAGTTTACTTTCCATTAGGAGGAAAGGGGATTACTAGAGATATTTTTATCCAGTTTTCTAGAGAGAATCTGCAGTTATTTCCAATTTAGATTGAAGAAATACTCTCCTTAATTGTGGAGAGAAAGCATTTTTCTGCAGCTGTCGAGTCCAAGATCAGGTGAATTTGATATTCTGCTTCTTCTACATTCTAGTAGAATCAGCTGAAATAGTTTGGTAGTGTTGTGTGGTGGAGTAATGGACCTAACATCCTAATGTATGCAAACAATATAGAGATGTACAGAATGATGACAGATTCTGATGACAGAATTTCTTTGATTATTTCCTTTATTAAGTGCAAATATTATTAGTGTAAAATACTAAGTTAGGATCAATGCTGAATGCATACTGTATTTTTTTATTACATGCATTGTTTAATTTCTCTAATGTTATCCTATTTTTAATGTTATTTGTGTTTTAGTTCTACTCATCTCTGTTTTGGAATGTCGCCAATAAACAATACTGCTTTTTTGGTTATATATAGAAGAAACTTTTCCTAAAAGTTGCTCCTATTCTTTTGTTATATTATTTCCACTCATAGGATACAAACAGAAAAGCTTTTATTAGGCATTTTCCATTACTTTGACGATAGATCTAAACAAATACAGTGATAGAGACGTGCCAATATTTTATATGTAATCATTTATAGCATCTGGGCTAAGGAGCCCACAAATTTAAAGATGAAGTAAAAGTTGCCTTTGCATCAATTAGCATTGCTTATTAACCCGTTCCCTGCTTGATTTTGCAATCCCCGTAGTTATAAATACCAGGTTCTTGTAGGCTATGGGTTAATAACTATAATGCATGATTTAATTAACTACATATTTGGGGTATTTTTTCAAGGGACACTTGTTTATTACGAAAAGGCTTATTTACAACGTGTGAGTCCCAGTGCACAGAGAGTAACTGATTGGGCAGAAGTGGCCTTTTAACCAATCAACATTGAGTATTTATATGCCTATGCTTTATTTGATAATAATCAATGTTTTGTGCATAGGACCCTTTCAAACTATGGATAGGCTTTAGTTATGACATGTAGTGCTGGGCCCAGGTGCACAAGGAGTTTCAAGTCTAGCACAGATTGCCTCTCGACCAATTAGCTTTGAGTAGTAATAGACATAAGCAACAAAGTTCAAGAGGTAAAAGTTTAGTGCAAAAGACCCCTGCTAACTATAACTTAAGTATGCTATCCTTGGTTATGATCTGGGCCCAGTTGCACAAACAGTTTTGGACCAATGAACATCGAGTATCTATAGATTTATGATTGATTCCGTGAATTCAATGAAGCGGGCTTTTTTGAGTGGTCATGCTCGTGTACTATGGAGCAGTAATGTCTATCAGTACTGTGTTGTGACATTTTGAGAATGCGTTGAGTGGTTTGATAGATACATGTAGTAGCTCGGGTGACATGTTTTGAAAAAGATTAGATAGTCTTGGGGAAATAATTGGCTTGAAGTTTATTATCCATTCTGATTATGACGCAAGACACAAATGCATCAGGGCCCTGTTTCTTAAATGTGTATGCCTCCGCAACAAAGTGGCCGGAGGCATTATGTTTTCTGGTTTCAATTTTGTTTTATGTTAAATTATTGTAACTACCATGGCAACAACTATAATGCTCCATATTAATTGGCTGTTACCATGTTATTGGACATGTACAACAATTAGAAAAGTTTTATGAAACAGGCCCCTGGAGTGATGTTGGTGTATAAAGTGAATATTTCATCATTCTCTATTGTTGTTTTAATTCAGCAGTTGAAACAAAAAAGTTTTGACATGGGAGAGTAAGTAAAAAGTTTACTAATTTACAGTAATTGGCTACATGTTAATTCCAAGCAAACGGTCAAAGAATGTTCATGGTACTTACTATGAAATCAAAGGTACATCATAAAAACTTGTAATTTAATGCAGCATTTACCTGACTAATATATAATTACTGAAATGGTGAAAAGAGGAATGGACAAAATAACATGATTTGATATGAAAAGCGGCAAATTGATGACATGCCTTTCTGAAATGATGAATAGACACATTTTGTCTTACATGTTGTACAATGCTCTTCTTTATATATCATGATATCTTAATATTATTGTAAAGCGCTTAGAGATGATTATCAATCATATTAGCGCTATATAAATCGAGAATATTATTATTATTATTTTATACATATTGTAAGAAGTTTTGCTTTAATTTGTTTTTATTGTGATAGTGATTCTGATTATTGATATCATTATTAATTATATTATTATTGTTAATATTAGTATTGTTATTATTATAATCATTATTATTTTTGTTATTATTAATATTATTATTATCATTATTATTTCACAACAATACATTATATATTCATAAAGCAAAACACTCCCAAGGACTCGCAATATGAGCCGTAAGCTGGGCAATTTCAGGCAAACGTAGACAAAAATGTCCCAGTGTTACCTAAAAATTGAAACCATTTGATTTCTTCAAATATTTATGGAATTATTACCGTACATGAACTGAAATGCTTGAGGTAGGCCATGTAAATGTTTGGAGGATTCAAACGGCAAAGGTGGGAATTATTTGAAACACGGGGACGCTTCGCTTGGAATACTAGTAGTCCAGTTTGACATTTTGCCACTAACTTCTGTAATTAGTTTTGATGCAGCTGTCTTGAAAGAAAATCACTTACTCAGACTTGTTTATGTGTATTAGATTTGCATGTTTCTTTATAGGGCAGTCAAACCTGTCTTAGTGGCCATCTGTCTATAGCAGCCATCTGTCTGTAATAGCCAACCTGCCTATAGTGGCCACCAGAAGTGAGGGAACCTGCCTATAGAGGTCACCTGTCTACAGTGGCCATTTTCATTGTTTCCCTTGGTCGGTCACTATACACAGGTTTGACTGTAGCTTCTTATGGTAAAGAAATTTACCAAATGTTATAACAAGACTATAAATAACGCCATTATTTACACGAAACTTGTTATAGACTTATTTGTGTACAAATGTGAAAAATATTTTTAATACATGTTTTGTAAATGACATGTCTTGTCTGTGGGATTTAAATGCACAGTTAGAATGGTGGGATGCTAACCTATCACAGTGTTTCATGTGTATGTGTATATTTTTCCTGAAAATGCAAGGATATGGAAACAAAATCTTGCATCACAACTGTTAAAAGATGATTTGCACATTTTTTTCTTTCTTCTTTTTGTTGTAAAGATATCAAATATTTTGTAACCTATTTTTAGAACTGGAAATGTAATAATTCTACTTGTTATTTTGATCTTGTTTGCTTTTGTTAATTTGAAAATGCAATGTAATCAGATATATTTCCTTTTTGTTTGTCATTTGTTTGTCATTTGACCTACATGTATGTCTAAATGATTAAATTTCACCAACCTTTTTTTTTTTACTCAAAAAAATCAGTCATATGCCTGTCATAATAATAATAACAAAAATATTAACTCATCTATTTCAGGGCGAAAATTATCATTATTACTCCTAATCTAAATGGCAACTCCCATTTTCTTTTGCTACCATGGAAAATATCAATAACCGGTTTTCTGTTTAATTGCCAATTTGAACAAGAAATCTGATGTGTAAATGTGACAATAATTATTGCGTTAACACATTAATACCAAAAATCATTAGAAAATAATAAAAGCAGACCTGTACCAAAACATAATAGGGCTCAAATAATAGAGAGATTTATGTGTTTTCTCCTTGTACACTTAATATAACTTGTTATATACCTAACCACAAAATATGTGTGCAGTCATCCTTGATGGGTTAATATGTTTGATTTCTATAGTGCGTAATATCTCTAGGCGCTAAACAAAAACAAAATAAATACAGATACAGAATCATATTTTGCCTTCTTTTGGCTACCCCATTAGGGATTACTGCAGCAGATCAAGCTTCACTTCCTAGTCCTGTATGCATATTCTTTTCACCATAAGAACTTGTCTAATGGACGTGGGATTGACATTGGGGGCATTATGGCCCATAATCCTCCCCCCCCCCCCCCCCCAACTCCCCCAGCTCTAGAAAAAACCTAAATAGCCTGGCCTTTTTAGGGTGAAAGTATCTTTTCTCTCTTTTTTTTGTTTAGTTGCCAGTATTATACACTACATATTTCCAATTAGCATGGAATGCAATGTAAAGACAGTGCATGCTACATCATATCAGATTATTAGTTTGCTTAATCATAAGAAGCTTAACTTCCTGGTTGCAAAGAATTGATGATAAATTGAGAGGCCACGCTGTATAGAAACCTTTCTTATAAAGTCATGAAGCAATTTATCATAGGTAAATATGATATGCAGATGGCAGTATATTTTCTGTTTCTATGCCTCACAATCGAAAGATGATAGCATGCATGTACATGTTGTTTTAATAGGTGAATATACACACAAAGGACTTGTCCTAGATACAATTACATACAATTATATTATTTGATATTTGAGAGTAAGATCACTTTCTTTTCTATATCGACGACTTACCGTTTCATTTTTCAGGAAATAAAATCGTATGTCACTTATTTTGTTTCAGTTCTGAGCAGTTTATATATACAATAGTTGAAATTCTGGTGCACTTGAAAGATAATGATATTGTGAGCAGTTAGTATAGTTTGAATTCTGGTGCACTTAAAAGAAGTGATAATGTGAATTTAACAACAATAAATAAATAGATTCAGTGGCCTACATAATGCTGCTGGTAGAATTATTGAAATGATTATACAGTCAAACCTGTCTTAGTGGCCACCTGTCTATAACGGACATCCAAGGGCGTCGATATGTCCGGAAAACACAATACATTGGTGGGGCGAGCTATTGTTCACAAACAATGCTCGCCCCCCCCCCCCCCCCCCCCAATGCTTTGTGTTTTCCGCACAGATCGACGCCCCTGCAGACATCCTGCCTTTAGTAGCCACAAAAATAGCCACCCCTATGGAGGTAACCTGTCTTCACTGGACACTTTTCTTGTTAGCCATCGGTGGTCACTTACTATAGGTTTCCCCTGCCTATAGCAGCCAACCTGCCTATAGGACCCACCAACATAGATCCCCTGCAAAGAAAAATAATGTTATTCAACCTGTCTATAGAGGTCACCTGACTGCAGTGGCCTCTTTTCTTGTTTCCCTAATATAGGTTGTCACTTACTATATGTTTTCATTGCCTATAGCAGCCAACATAACATGCATATAGTAGCCACCAAAATAGATCCCTTGCAGGTAAACACAAATAATATTATTGAACCTGTCTCTAGTGGGCGCCTGACTGCAGTGGTAATTTTCTTGTTTCACTTTATAGGTGGTCACTATACACGAGTTTGACTGTATACATAATCACTCAAATTGTCAAACATTTTCTCACATCTTTTTATCATGGGTAAGTGTTTGTGATTGTCATTCTATCCTTTTTTTTGGTGTAAATTTGCAAAGAATATAGTCCAATATTATAGTCTCTCTATAGTGAACTGTTTAGAGAGTATGAGAGAGATTATTATTCTCTTGGACAAGTGACCTAAATAAATGTCCAGAAAACAATTTTATCATTCATTGTGTGTGCATTTTTACTTTACTTTTGACTTTGTTCTGGTTATGAAAAAGATTATAATTATTGACAATATGAAATGAAAGGTGGTGGTGGTGATGGTAATGTGAAGAGGATGGTATGGTGATGATGATGCTGATGGAGATGGGATGCCATGGTGGTGGTGGTGGTGGTGATGATGATGATGATGATGATGATGATAGTGGTGATGATGATGATGATGATAGTGGTGATGATGATGATGATGATGATAGTGGTGATGATTATAATGTTGATGTTCATAATCAGGATGAGTATGTTAAATATGCAGTCTAGTAAAAGCAATTAAAGGTACACTTGAGTATTGGTACTTCCCGAAATACCCATTGACACTAAATTGGTTGGTTTTAATTCCATTTGAAAGTTCATTGAATAAAACATGTGAAATGAGAATCATTCCATTTCGAATGCTCTCATAGTTGTAAAATTTGATTTCAATATATTTTATTTATAAATCTACCCTGCCAGGGGACATTTTGACTTTTTAGAAAAAGACAAAAAATGCTTATAGACTTCTTTGAACAAAATCAAAATATGTTTTTAAATAGTTGTTGATATCTCTATTTAATCATTTATTAAAAAAAATAATATCACATGCACAATTTTGTATTAAAAATTGTTAATTAGAGATCGCCCTCTTGAGTTGTAACGGCTCTTTTTTTAATGATAACATGGTTTTTACTTAGTCGTTTGTAATTGTGTATAATGGTGGAGTTATAACTATTAGTTTGTACCACAATGGTGCAAGTTTTGGTTACTAAAAGTAATTTTGACCAAAACTCAACTGTCTCTTTAATAGTTACATCATTGTTGTTGCTTATAATTTTGATGCATTTTCAAGTATATCAACGTTTAAAATAAGTAGAATACATTTTATACTAATTCGTTTTTAATTTGATAACTATAGGTATGTTTTCTATAAAGGTTTACCACCCATTATTTCAATTTTTAACAAATATACAACAACCAAATTGAGAGATATATCAGGGAAGTGGACATCCACTTCCCTGGATATATCATTTGAGTAGATAGTATAGTTTCCAGGAGGCTTATAATCCTGTATCTATACATGGTCAAAGAGGGGAATTAGAAACGCAAATAGTTTGGCTACCATTATTTTTCTCCCAAAATCAAAATATGTTTTTAAATAGTTGTTGATATCTCTATTTAATCATTTATTAAAAAAAATAATATCACATGCACAATTTTGTATTAAAAATTGTTAATTAGAGATCGCCCTCTTGAGTTGTAACGGCTCTTTTTTTAATGATAACATGGTTTTTACTTAGTCGTTTGTAATTGTGTATAATGGTGGAGTTATAACTATTAGTTTGTACCACAATGGTGCAAGTTTTGGTTACTAAAAGTAATTTTGACCAAAACTCAACTGTCTCTTTAATAGTTACATCATTGTTGTTGCTTATAATTTTGATGCATTTTCAAGTATATCAACGTTTAAAATAAGTAGAATACATTTTATACTAATTCGTTTTTAATTTGATAACTATAGGTATGTTTTCTATAAAGGTTTACCACCCATTATTTCAATTTTTAACAAATATACAACAACCAAATTGAGAGATATATCAGGGAAGTGGACATCCACTTCCCTGGATATATCATTTGAGTAGATAGTATAGTTTCCAGGAGGCTTATAATCCTGTATCTATACATGGTCAAAGAGGGGAATTAGAAACGCAAATAGTTTGGCTACCATTATTTTTCTCCCATTATCACCAATTTAATCGTTACTTGAATCTAGAATATTTCCAGACGGAGTGCCGCTCGATTATTCATTATATAAATCGATGATCTTTTAGTTTCCACTTCACTAGATCATATAATCAGGCAATTAGGCCGCGCCCCGTCCCGGTCCCACAAACCGTCCGGCCGAGCTCAACGTATTATACTAAGTTCTTGGACCCGACTTCCTCATTCCTCGCAGCATTTAATTTGCATAAAAACGGGGCGTGGCTCCAGGCTATGAGTGATGTAAGAACCACATGCATTATCGCGGCATGACGTTGACATATGACATGACCTGTACGCGTCCGTTAACGCACCCGTACGCGTCCGTTGACGCACCCGTACGCGTCCGTTAACGCACCCGTACGCGCGCGTCTGTCTGCCGCCCTCCATCGACGACTTTCCCTCCGCTTCCCAAATTTCCATGAGTCATGATCACCGATCGGTGGTCATGATTGTCATAGTTGAGCAAACGTTGCCAATCTGACTCGACTGTTAACAGTACAGAAGTACCATCGATACCCCGTTTCGCCAGCGCAGCAGAGATTTCCGCAGTCTCGTAAATTAAATATTTCCGCATCAGTTTGAACATGTTCTGTTCTGCTTGATGGAAGCCTGGAAGCCTTATTAACTATTTTGTTCATGTCGTTTTCATGAAACAATGATGAATGTGACATGTACTTATGTGAAACTGATATCACCTCGTTTCGGGGAAAAGGGGAGGGGCACATTTTGCTGGAAAAGAGGGAGTGCACCAGTATAAAATTGTTTGTGATGTTACCATAACAATTTTTCCTGTGCATACTCATTGCTTTGTACTTCTTTATTTTGTTATTTAACCCTTGGGGTACCGCGCCCAACTTTATCGAAAGTGTATGGTTTAGAAGACGTCCTTAGTGTGATAACTCAACCATGACACACTAAGGACCATCCCCAATAGTCTGCACTGATCAGATAGATCACTATGCTTGGAAACAAAAAAAAAAGACTATTTGTTACGGTTAAATGAGTACGGACCGTATCATCTGTGCTGTGCTACGTTTTTACGTTATTCTCTGACATTGGATAGTTAAATAAGCCGATTCCAGCCTTTTATCATGTAAATTCCTAAATTCACTGACCATCCGTAATCGGGCCATTTGCCCTCAAGTTCTCAGCATCAATGGGTAATTACACTCCGCAGCCGCTGGCCACTCGGCCCCTCCCTGCTGGTGACTGACTCGTGTCGCATTAAAGGACACGCCAACCCTATCGTTACGTAATATTTACTTATCTATATAGGCGTAGGCCTACTTGAGGCGGGGGGGGGGGGGGGGGGGGGGGGGGGGGGGGGGTCGCAAACCCCGATTTTTTGTGTACGGCACAGTGTTCGGGTAAAAAGCAACTCGTTGAATTCGGACAAAACCATATCATTTTCGGTTAAAATGATATCTCATGCGGGTAAACTGTGTATAATAATATTATACATTCGGGTCGAAATCAGTGTCAGTTTTTGCCGGCCCCCATCCCCCCCCCCCCCCCCCCCCATCCCACCCCTTGGCAAACAAATGCCCTTATGCACCCATGTGTTTACTGACATCTTAGAATACACCGGCTCCATGTAACATCATAACTTTACAAGGAAGTAAAAAGAAAATGAGGTAATAAACACTACAAAAGGAGCCCGCATTCGTTTTGTTATCTGATCGTTAGGTTAGAGACACATTCCTCTTTCGTTTCTGTGCTAACACAAAAATATATATAAGAATGCCAGAGACTATTACGTCTATATCTTCCCTTGGTTTATAAATACGCTTCCCAGCACCGATGAGTAACAATTTATTGTTTGTCCACCATTCCCCCACCCACCCATCTAAAAAAAATCATGATACTGATAATAATACATATAATTTAATTATAATAATAATATTTATAATAATAACATTACATACCTGCCAACTCAGTCGATTTTGCCGTATTTCGTCCGATTTTTTCCTCAAAAAGGGTGAAAAATCGGACTAGTACGATTTTGTTTTTCTTATCAAAAAGGACATCATTGAAGTATTGCTCATTCAGTGTGGTCAAATGTTAAAAAATAAGGCTAAGATAGCACAAGAGAGCATCTATATCCCTAGAGCTGGACCCCCCCCGGCCGGCCGCAAAGGACTTCGCGCTCGTTATAACTTGGCCATTGGATACACTTTCGCACTTTATTGTGCACTCTCTCCACTCACTGGGAGCATTCCAGTTTGGCTAAGTCTGCCATGTCCCGCCTGCACGGTCGGTCCAAGATATGTGTATGCGCGTAAAATAGGTCGGGGTTATTATATGCCCGTCGTGAATCCATGCATGCCAAGTTCTAATTATGTTTGTTCAAGTTGGTGACAAAGTATTGATTGAACAAAAACAATATCATGTTGTTCGCTCATTGAAGTAACGCAGCCAGCATGAACCATCCACAATACGCTGTAATAAGTGGTTAACCCGGATAGTGGAAGATATCAAGTTTCGCTCCTATATATGCATTGTCCTACATCACTGCTATATACTTTTCCGGAATAAATACAGTTTTGTTCAAGTTCAACTGTTCAAGTTCAAATTTAGTTCCACTTCCATAAAATGCATTTACAATACCAAATTGTTGACATTATTGAATCGATACGAAAGTATTTATTCATATGATAAACGTTATAAAATGTGTAATGGAAATAGGGAATCCACTTTGAAGCAAAAGAGTAGTGCCAAAAAGAAATGTACAACGAAGTAGGCCCTACGAGCTACTTGCACCATCCTCCCCCACCCCCCACCCCCCCCCCCCCCAAAAAAAGAGGATTAAGGAGCCCCCCCCCCCCTCCTCCCTACTGTCTGCTTTGATCAATTGCAATGATATACCACTGTGTGCGAGAGATTTAAAGCCTCAATACATTCGAATAATAAGGCCAAATATATGAATGCAATCATAGAAATGTTACGCAAGAATGTTACGCCGTGCGGAAAGGTTTGTATAGAAGGAATGTGTGGCGGTTCAATTTATTTCATACAACTGCTTTTTTTAAAAGAATTTTATTTGGATTTGTTGTGTTTGCGGTGCCGTTTTTGTCATACGCATAGCCGGGGTACAAAAGGGGGCCTCTATATAGTGGGGTGCACCCTCTGGATTATTTAAAACACGTCCAAATAATTCGGGCAAAGAGAATCTATATTTTAATTGATTGGGGCAAAATAATTGTAAAATTATGTAGCAAATTAATGTTATTTGTCGGACTAAAAAAATAATAAGCCCACCATGTTTGACCAATATCAGTTTATATTGTTATTGAAGTTGTTTCGCGGACAAAACGACCTCAGCCCAATGAAAAAAATAATTATCCATATAGGTAATATGCCCAAACATGATTGTAACTTGAAACCGGAACGGAAAATGCCCCTACACCCCCCCCCCCCCCCCCCCCCCACACACACATACACACACACTCGCTTGAAGGGAACCACTGCTCGAGCCTCTGTTTACTTCCTTACATTTTTACCATCCCCTTTTACAAATATGTTTTTCCACGAAATTTGGACGGAAGGCTTGCCCAAAGTTTGCTCAAAATACGACAACATATTAATGAACACATGGATTTAGGTATATGGATGTTTTTTTTTATTTTTACAATATACATGTACCACCACCCCACCCACACACATCCGCACCCTAAAATTCCAATCAATGGTTCGATTCCGGAAAGTATAACATCTATTCAACAAAATATGTTTTTCCTAACAACCCGAAGGCTTTCCTAGTATTTGCCCCGACCTAGCAGGCTAGCAATAACTAAAGTATGCACGTATTGAAGTATCCCCCCCCCCCCCCTCTCCACTGTCTGTTTTGCTCAATGGCAATGATATACCACTGTGTGCGAGAGATTTAAAGCCTCAATAAATTCGAATAATAAGGCCAAATATATATGAATGCCAATCATAGAAATGTTACGCAAGAATGTTTCGCCGTGCGGAAAGGTTTGTATAGAAGGAATGTGTGGCGGTTCATTTATTTCATACAACAACTGTTTTTTTTATAAGAATTTCATTTGGGATTTGTTGTGTTTGCGGTGCCGTTTTTGTCATACGCATAGGGGTACAAAAGGTGGCCTCTATAGTGGGGTGCACCCCTGGATTATTGAAAACACGTCAAAGTGATTCGGGCAAAGAGAATCACGCTATTATTATATTTAATGTCCACGCTTGAAGAGAACCACGGTTCTCTGTTTAATATCTTCCTTACATTTGTTCATCCCTTTTACAAAATATGTTTTTCCACGAATTTCGACGGAAGGCTTGCTCAAAGTTTGCTCAAAATACGACAACGTAATAATGAACACCCTGGATTTAGGTATGGATGGGTTTTTTTTTTTTACAATATACCACCCCACCCACACACATCCGCACCCTAAAATTCCAATCAATGCCGGTTCGATCCGGAAAGTATAACATCTTTCAAACAAATATGTTTTTCCTATAACAACCCGAAGGCTTTCCTAGTATTTGCAGGCTAGCAATAACTAAAGTATGCACGTATTGAACTTTAAAGTATTTTCATCAGGAGCGTGCATATATTTTGTCATTAAATCCATAAATTTGAGTAAATTAAGTAAAATTATAATTTCTATGTTTGTCCCCTCTGTGTGACCTCACAGTGACACTATCAACTTCAAGTTCATGTTTGTTTTCCATTTCCCACTAAACAAATATTATAACATGTATAACAGTATTGTACGAACTCATTGACATGTAATTATACACTGCATGAAAGCCTTTTGGCTATAGTATTATGGGCTAATATTTACCATCAACCTTGCTACAATAATGGTGACTAAATCATGACTAATAATGACATATGCGTCACAGTCGACAAAACATTCCTTGTCTATAAAAGGAACCTTTCCAAAAATATGTTAAGAAGCTTTTATCCACCAAAAAGAAGTACGTTTAGTTATGTTGAAAATTCAGACTGATGGAACGTCATGATGTTTGTTTATTATGTGTGTATCATGACGTTGGGTTATCCCTAAATGCGCTTGGTAAGTATTTATTTAGAATACGGACGGATGTTGTATTGTACTGTATCTTGACGAAAAAAGAGTAGTGGTTTGACTAAAGTTATGATTACACCATTATAGCAACGGTTTTGTCGGCTGACTGTGTCATAATGCATGCATTTGATGAGACCTCTTGGTGTCGTTAACCCAGATATTCAGTTCCGATAAACATTATTATTTTTGACATTCCGATCAACATAATATTATAGGCTTCTGAAAACAGGCAAACATAATGGTGGTGGTGACGTGTGACGTCATCAACAAATCTATTTTTTAAAATAGAATTTCAACATTTGAACTTAATTTTCCGAAAGAGCATAAACAAATAATGTCCAAATGCTGAAAATCAATCGAATAGGTTAAGTATTGGCTGAGATATGCCCATTCCGAATTATTTTTTTCAATAGGAAATCAGTGTTCTGGTTCGTAACTTTGAATTTATAAATATAGATTTTATGATGTCACAGTTTCGGTACTCTATTAACGCTTGCTTCTTTTACTAAGCCAGCACCAACAGTATTATACAGCCATATGATCATGAAAGAAGGAACATGAACAATTACTATAAGTTCAAGCCATCATCAAGTAAATAAATCAGTCATGATTGTAATAATTAACTGTAAGCCATTATTTATATTAGTTGTTTTTGTTTCTCTGATATTGCGGATCCTTTTTTTTATCTGTTTGCCCGATAACATATATACACGATCTTATGATCGGTTGCTTTGGGTTCAGTGTATTTGTCGCATGTGATGGTGATATCTACAAACACATATTTATTTAAAACAATTTTATGACAGTGGTTGTCTGGCAGTTTGGATGCAATATTTGTGATGGAGATTAGACTTTGGACCTGGACCCGGGGGAGTATAATAAGGACCCAATTGCGTCATTATCTTGTAGTCTACAAGACCAGACTCATCTTGATGGAAATACAGGCACAATTTATTATAACTAAAATAAGAATCCGAACATTGAATCCCTAGGATATAGTCAGATACTGTAGTCGAAACAACACTAATCGTTCAACGAATACCAACGGGTTTTTATTGTCGATTGGTCAACAGCCTCAACACCCATATTTTGCTCGTCGGCCACATTTAGTCTACAATAACTTCCATTTTCCAAGTCCAACATTGACCTCTACCACGGGCGTCGATCTGTCATTGATACCATTGATCAGGGGGGGGATGATCCATTCATCCATCCCCCCTGATGAATGGATATTACGTAAGTATTGACGCCCATGACCTCTACCCTAACCCTCTCTGCCCCTTATCCTAGTCCTATATGACCGTAAGGCGTAGTCCTATACATAGGCGTACCCAGGGGGTATTTGGGGTTCAAACACCCCCCTTTGGCAAAAAAATGACTGTTGGGAGGAGGGGGGGGGGGGGGGGGGGGGGGGGGGGTTCAACCCCTTTAGTTTTTGTCGGTCTCGGGTCCACTTTTTATGGGTCTCGAGTCCACTTTTTCTCGGTATCGACCATCACAACCAATGGTCTTGGAATCCCCCCCCCCCCCCCCGCTTATATACACGACTCTCAACCTGGTTCCCGCTTTCGAAAAATGTTGGCGACGGAATAACGCCCCCCTTGAAAAAAATCCTGGGTACGCTTATGATATGACGGTTCTGAGTTAGGCTAAACCATGTAAGCCGCGGAATTTTACCCTACAATGGTGACTATGACAGTCATGTCAACTATAATTTATATTGACTAATATCTTTTATCAGGACAAAATAATTACGACTTTATAGACACCAGGAAGAAAATTGCCCGTACATTCTACCGGTTTCCGTGACAACGTTTGTGGCGCAGTCTATAGGACGAATATTGTACGTTATAATGAAGAGCTCAGCTCTTCCCATTAATCGGCCCAGGTTCGAACGTTGGTTGCGTCTCTCGGATGGTGACGATAAAAGGGCGGTCCCCGAGACGTATACATTATCATAATTGATTGAACTCGTCTGTAAAAACAAAACAACTAACTTACCAAGGAGGTAGAACTAGAACTACTTTCATATACCTCCCAACAAACCAACCTGATATTCCCGCTGATATTATGCATCATTCATTAAGTGATTCGTAGACTAAATGGGTGTATAGAGCAAGCGGATAATAAGTATGATCCATGGTATAAAAGACTTTCTGCGTTCGCATCAGAGATATCGATATACGATGATCAGAGATGCCTTGATGATGTTCAAGTAACTCCGCTTCCCGGGGTTCAAGAGTCCCTCGCGATGCGGAGGGGAAAGTCCCAGATGCTCTCGTATGTCTTTGTTTCCAGAATGATGATGATCGCGAGAGATAATGATAATGATACTATGGTACAATCGACGCGAATCCCTCAAATGGAAATTTATGTCAAAGAGAGGATGGAACAAAATGGTTTTCAATGTCTGATTCTGTAAGGTTATGTAAATGTATTTGTTAGTCAACATGACATTTCCCGTCGATAGCTAGATATTTAAGGCGACGATGACGACGATGATGATAATGTCGATAAGCCTAAGGACGACGATGATGATGATGGTGATTATGATGGTACTTATGATAATGATGAGGATGACGAGGAAGGGGACGATGATGACGATGATAATGATGAAGGTGAAATGAACGTAAAGATATTATTTCCTCATGCAGTTTTATGTCATTGTTTATGACGTTCTCCGAAGAAAAAAAATAACTCAACGAATACAAAAAAGAGGCGATTGTTTCTAATAATTATCTCCATCCACTATGACACTATTCATGTCCAGAACTAGCTCACGCCGGGGGGGGGGGGGGGGGGGGGGGGGTCAAGAGAGATGATTGTGATGACATCACCACCATCATCATCATGGCCATTAAAGTGATACCTGTAAAGTGTCAGATATTGCACAAAATGACATTTGAGACTTCAATCCTATATCAATATCATTGTAAATACAATTGAAAGATTTGTGAAAGTTTGAAAGAAAACGAGCACTGTTTACCTAGTGAAAAAAACGAATATTGAGTTCATATTTTATCACCGAATACTGATGGTCTGCCATACTTTTGTCGCAGTAATGAATGATCCGTTTGAGATTATTCGCACCCGTGTATTTTTACACACGTAGTACATAATTCATGGAATTTGAACTCGCTCGGCTCAAAGTTCAATCTCCGGAATGTTCTCACGGGTGCTGCATGCGGACGTTCTCAGCTAAGACAATTGTACTTTTTTTCAATTGCGTTGATTAACGCTTTAGAAATAATGTTTTTCAATGATGATTATCTTCATACTAAAGGGACCATTGAAAAAATCAAACCCTATTTTATTCTTCTCTTACCATAAGCTAAACAACATGGTAGAAGAGAAACAAGGAAGCTCCAAGTAATTTTCGTGGATTTGGACACTTTACAGGTATGACTTTAACCTGAACCTCAAAACAAAATAATTATTCACATAACATTATATTATACGATTCATATAAAAGTATATTATTCCATTACCATTTCCCCCGGGAGGTGGAAAGCAATGGGAGGGGGTGGGGTGGGGGCCGGAAATAGAGAGAATTCCAGCACGGGACGATAATTTTGGCCCCACCCTTGCCCCCGTGTAACCACTTAGCTATGTCCCTGGTTCGAGTATGACACGCCTAACTTTCACCAGTATTGACAGAGCAAACATGCGTGTTGGGTATATACAATAGGTTTGGACAAAAGCCCATTTGAATCGTCTCATAAATTTGTTTGATTTTGTCTCACTTTTCTATATACATGTACTACCCTTTTAGC
Source organism: Echinarachnius parma (assembly GCA_037951105.1). Taxonomy (NCBI): domain Eukaryota; kingdom Metazoa; phylum Echinodermata; class Echinoidea; order Clypeasteroida; family Echinarachniidae; genus Echinarachnius; species Echinarachnius parma. The sequence goes on along the minus strand of JBAMJV010000740.1, from coordinate 6,065 downwards.
TAGCATGTTGTACCATATCAATGATTCATCTCATCAAATATCATTATTGCCGTGTTCTTAAAATATGATTATAATCGTCTCTTTACTTTCATTTCCTTTTAAATTAGCGAACAATTATTATTATTATTGTCGCAATTGTATATAATTTTACATTATATATAATTCGTTTTCTCTTTCATATGGTTTGATTTTATCAATCAAAATTATTACATTTTTGTACATAACTATCTCTTTGAACATTGCAATTCATTAGAATTGTCCTTTATTTACAGCGATATAATTGTGTTTTACTTTCACTTCCCCATACTTATCTTTATTTGCCTTGCACAATATACATGTCGTGCTATCTGTCCGATTAGTATTATATAAGGGTTAGCGCATGGTTTGGATTAGGTTACGGTTTATAGGTCAATGGCGTAGCTACGGAGGGTGGGGGGGGGGGGGGGCACGTTGTCGTGGATGTATTATCCGACAAATTAAGGGATAACGCTTTAGAGCCTATATAAGTTGAAAATGTTCTCGTCACCACAATTCGAGGGTCATTTCAGGGTATGAAATGTTGTTCACACAGCATCAGCCCAAGTTTGGATTATAGCATCATGAAAAGGGCCTTTTATTGTTAGGGGGCTTTGTGAAGAGGAAGGGGTGTTCCCCTATATTTATGGGTGGTGGGTACAAAAAAAGCAAAGAAATGTGTCCACCTCTTTAACCACGCTTTAAGACACAAGGGAGAAAAAAAGTTCAAGTGTGAAAACTTCTTCACACCCAAGCATGTGCAGTTTTTCTTTTACAGGGGGAGGGGATGGCTGAGCCTTTATTGACGGGGGACGGGGCGTTCCCCAGTCGTGGGTGTTGGGGTGTTGTCACTCTGGCAAAATTAATTTCGGGGTGACGGGTAAAATAGGGTAAAGTAGGTAATGTTGTGTTCTCGCCCTTTAAACCACCGGGTTGAAACCAGTTCGAGGGTACTAGTATTATCTTCTTTACATCCTACCCGGAAGCATGTGCATTTTCTCTTTTTGGGGTTAAGGTGTGTGTGGGTGGGGGGGGGGGGGGGGGGGGCTGAGCCTTTTATAAAAGGGGAGGGCGTTCCCTAGTCGAGAGTGTGTGGTCAGTCTGGTCAAATTATTTCAGGGATGACGAGGGCAGACAGAGTAAAGAAATGTTTTGTTGTCACCCTTAAAACCACCAGGTTGGAAACCAGTTTGAGTGTGCAAAATGTTTTTTCCACACCAAGACTGTTTTGTTTTGTTTTGGATGGGGGGGGGGGGGGGGGGGGGGGCTGGACCTTTTGTAAAAGGGGGCGTTCTCCATTCGGGGTGTTGTCTCTCTGGTAAAACTAATTTAGGGGTGACGGGTAAAAATGTCGTGTTCTCACCCTTTAAACCACCAGGTTGGAAACCAGTTCGAGTGTGCAAAATCCTCTTCACACCCTAACCCAGCCTGTGCAATGAATGGTATGCCGTGCGTTATTGATCGGCAACCCGCGTAAGACATTGTGAGTGACATGTACATCACATCGGAATGGTATTTGATGTGATTTGCAATGGTCCTATTCACTTATACAATATAGTTTTATATCATAGCCCCTAGACGTATAATACATTGGACATATAGATATCAATATTATGACCACTCGATTGTAATGAACGTACATTGCTATATGGCCGATATCATAGATCTCCTTTCATTTTATAGGGGACTTTGAGGGAAGTCTTTTAGTGCCTGTAATAAAAACGTGTACGGTGTGTAGCATATGATATCGATCTCGTATTTGTGTCGAGAGATTGAAGTGGGATATGCACACCAGCAACTCGACGCAGCCGGGATCGGAAGGGTGTGAAAGGGGAGAATAATGTTGTCCGCCTCCCCCTCCCCCCCAACACCAATATTTAACCGACCATATTGTGAGTATCCTTCGCCCCATCTTTGGCCCCGGTCTAAGCAGATCGTGGATACGCCACTTAGCCTATACATTAAACAATTGCAAAGATGTCTGCAAAGATCGTGGAGTGAAGAGAATAATTCAGTGGCGTATAGCGTGCATGGTCAGAGTTATTGAGGGGGGGGGGGGGGGGGGGGCACACTATCTATTCCTTGAGTTTCAAAGAATTTCCCCCTGATGTATTGTTTTGTCAAATGATTGTGAAAACGCCCCCCCCCCCCCCCCCCCCGTAGATACAGTTGCATATAAGCAGATAAGAAGGCGGAATATATTTGAAAAATATTTATCAAAACGTGGGAACTTAGACAAAATAGTATTAATTATATATAACTTTCTTTATTCCTCTCGCCTTCGCGGTCGGTACACATAAATTATTTCAATATCAATTCATTGCCAGTTATTATTTTATGATTTTGATTATTATCAAACATTTTGAGTATTTGACCAAAAGCTGGCCGTTATATTTAATACAAATCAGTGTTCATATAATGTGTTCAACTGTGTAGTCTGATCAACTCTCAAGAGTGGGCCTACTATATATTAAGTGGGAACGCATTTTATGTCGATTTCATCATGTCCCTTATTTAATTATACTTGACCCCTGTATACGCTCGGCCTGTATACGCTCGGCCTACACTTGCAATGGACCTATACCACTAAATATGTTTTGATATGACCGTACCCTTTTCCTGAAATTGACCTCGTTACGCCACTCCTAGATAGATATCCTGACACTTCCATGACACTAATATAGGACAAAAGGGAATGGTAATAATAGGAAGTATGATATGATATGATATGTAGTACTATAGAAACACACCCTCTTGTATTATGGCATTATAGGGACATTTGGACCCAAATTGGCAAATCTTCGTATAATTTAGACAAAATTTGGCCAAATTATAGAAGTTTGGCCCAAACTTTGTCATAATGTCCATATTATGCCACATACTCTTGCTACTTGGGCTATACACTCATTTGGTATATATATACTCCCATGGAGTCTATACTAGCACAGTGAGACTTCAGATGATAAGGACTGAAGATTGAAATTAAATATGCTTTGAGATAAGGAATGATAATAATAATAATAATATAGGAAGTATAACGTAGATCTAAAGAAACACACCCCAAAACCTCAATTGTAGTTCCTGTTTGGTTTCTATTTTCATGAAGGTATACTTGCTGCTTGCCTGTTGGGTAGATACACCAGTGGTCTATAGCCAAGTGAGACTTCAGATGCTCACTGGGAATAAAGATTGGCATATATAGTGGCGTACCCAGGAATGTTTAAAGGGGGGGGGGGGGGGGGTTTATTTTGTAAAAAATTCCAAACCGAGACCAAGTACCTTCAAAATTTTCCAGACCGAGACCAAGTACCTTCAAAGTTGAGAACCCCTCTCAGTGTGGGGGGGGGGGGGGGGGGGGGGGGTGTCCCTTAATTTGTTTTTCGAAGCCGAGACCAAGTACTTTCAACATTTAGAGATCGAGACCAAGTACCTTCAAAGTTGAACCATTTTTTGGTTAAAGGGGGTGGGAGTTGACCCCCCCCCCCCCCCCCCCCCGGGGTACGCCAATGGGCATATATATGGGTTTGGGGTTATAATCATAATACAGTACGTATAGTAGCTCTATAGAACCATCCTCACAACCTGAATTTCTCTATTTTGGTTATACATGAAGGTATTTGCTGCTAGGGTCTATATATTTTGGTCTATACTCCCATTGTGTAATTAAGATTGGAATTAGGGTTTGGGATGTGGGGTTATGAAGAAAGTTGTGGTTATACAATGGTTTGGGGGACAGTGTTGGGAAAATCGTATAGTTTTCAGGCATCTGAATACTATCTAGACCAACATGACACATAGACCAAATGGGTGGTTACCGAGCGACCACAAGCCATCGTGAATGTCACCCAAACCACTGAGGAAGAACAGCGTTTTTCTTATAATACTATTCTGCTGCAGAATTAGGGAAATCCCCCGTTTCACTATTTAATTTGTTGTAGTATGTGATTTTGGAAATAAAAACAGACAGACAGACAGACATACAAACAAACAAACAAACAAACAAATAAATAAACAAACACATGCACTAACAAACACAGACAGACAGAAATACAGACATATACATACAGACATACATAAATACAGACAGACGGACAAACAAAACAAAACAAACGAACACCCCTACACGTTAGGGCTGAATAAACCATGTCTTTGAAAGATTCAAGTGGACAAACGACGCAAATGTTGACGGAACTCCTGAAATAATGTGAATGTGTGCTTTGCTTGAAGGTATGAAATATTGTGGGTCCCCCTCAATCATGTTACTGTCATTTAAAACAAAACACATTATAAAGGCCTTAGATTAATTTGTATTTGTTCATCTTAATTCGGAGGTTTCCATGATAATATAAGTGGTTTCCTCAAACTCTAAAGAGGCTCTAAAGGTTTTTTTTTTTTGCTGGTTCTAAATAATTATGTTTCTATAAATCAACTGTTAGTTGATATACAAGACAGATGGTACGTATGCACAGATGCATATGAAATTGACAGTGGCGTAGCTAGGGGCGGGGGGGGGGGGGGGCACCTGCCCCCCCCCCCCCCCCAATAATTTGACCTCAAAATAATAAAATACATAAGGGGAAAAATGTGAAAAAAATAAAGAAAAACATTAAGGTTTGCTCCCAATAATTCGCGTGCTCCCCCCCCCCCTCCAACAATCCAATCAGTGCGACCACGCTACGCCACGTACTGGATATCATGGACCCTACATGTGGATATGGATGTCTTTTTGTGTGTATTTATGGATGCGGACTTGCGAATTATTTCACGTCTAGCATTTAAAAGGGGACCATCAACGCCAAAAATGATTCTTCGAAATATGAAAGAGATTCGATATAATAGCTATCAAATGCACCCCAAACACTATGTACACAATGTTATGTTCCGAAAAAGTTTCAAATAGAGAAAACTGACCCGAATTCCGAATGTATGTAATGAGGGGTGGTGTTAATTAAATTGGCGTTGATGTGATAAAGACATCGACACAACCTAATGTAAGTGCGAGACAAAGGTGTATACATGCACACTGGGTTAGGAGAGGGGTAAAGCCCCCCCCCCCCCCCTCCACGGGCGAATTTTTACCCCCAACCCCACTCGGTCAGAATTGACCCTTACTATACCCACTGCCAAAATACCGAACGTTCATGCCTCTTGGTATAATGTTGGGGGAAGTCATTTATTGGGAGTTCATGCACCCCTACTGGGCACTGCATGGACTTTCGATGTGGAAAACTGATTGAACTTAATATTTCAAATACAAAGGCATGTAGCTGTGAACGAGAGTCCGCCCACCTCTCTGTGTATACCAACGAATTGTGAATTATCTGTGCAATGGCGTAGTTCCGGAGGGGGGGGGGGGGGGGGGTGCACGTGCCCCCAATATTGACAACAACATTAAACAATGGAAAACATGACGGGAAAATCTGCGAAAAAAATATACAAAAGGAGTGCCCCCAGCACCCCCAATCAGTCCGACCACGTTTCGCCATTGTCTCAGTGTATAATATTGCGAAGCATATTGGGTGATAATAAAATCAAACATGAATCCGAGTTCTCATTATCTTCATCTTCATCGTCCGTTTGGGGGTAGCCAGGGTGACACAGTCTTCCGGATGGTGGTGGTGGTGGGGGGGGGGGGGGGGGGGGGGGGGGGGTAATGGTAGGGACTGGTGGTAGCCCGTACCTTCTTTTTTGCGGCTATATATACACGAGGTATATTATATACGTAGAACACATGTTAAATTTCCGTCGGTAGTAACAACGGACGTCTATATAATTATATAATTATGGTTTATAGAGATTTGATTTGAGCTTTGAGGGATCAGTTTCTTATTAATTAGCAGGAACATCCCCGGTCGCAGTTTCATTCATAAGTCAAGACAAGAGTTATAATACTATATATAGTAATATATAGAAAATGAGAACGCGAAGTATAATATTGTGGCTCCTTATATGGTTTGATCGCGGTTATCTAACCTTTGCTCTCACTTTCATCTGTTTATTCTTACCCATTAAAATGACGAGTAGTCATAAAACTTTCACTTCCGACTTCG